>JADWOT020000001.1:16525139-16614340 GCA_036345935.2 Taenia hydatigena
TATTGATCGACACGAGATGGCGAATTTTGCTCGCTTTGAATGGAATTTTGTAGTTTTGATCGACACGAGATGGCGAATTTTGCTCTCTTTGAACGGAATTTCGTTGTATTGCTCGCTTTGAATGGAGCTTTGCAGTATTGATCGACATTAAAAGTCAGATTTCCCTGTTTTATAATGGAATTTTGTAGTATTGATCGACACGAGATGGCGAATTTTGCTCGCTTTGAATGGGATTTTGTTTTGTAGTATTGATCGACACGAGATGGCGAATTTTGCTCTCTTTGAACGGAATCTTGTAGTATTGATCGACACGAGATGGCGAATTTTGCTCGCTTTGAATGGAATTTTGTAGTATTGATCGACACGAGATGGCGAATTTTGCTCGCTTTGAATGGAATTTTGTAGTATTGATCGACACGAGATGGCGAATTTTGCTCGCTTTGAATGGGATTTTGTAGTATTGAGCGACACGAGATGGCGAAGTTTGCTCGCTTTGAATGGAATTTTGTAGTATTGAGCGACACGAGATGGCGAATTTTGCTAGCTTTGAATAAAATTTCGTAGTATTAGTCGACATCAGATGGCGAATTTCGCTCGCGTTAAATGCATCTTTGTAGTATTGTTCGGCATGAAATGTCAAAATTTTCCTCTTTGTCAATGGAATTTCGTAGTATTGATCGACACGAGATGACGAATTTTGCTCGCTTTGAATGGAGCTTTGTAGGATTGATCGACATGAGATGGCGAATTTTGCTCGCTTTGAATGGAATTTTGTAGTATTGATCGACACGAGATGGCCAATTTTGCTCTCTTTGAATGGAATTTTGTAGTATTGATCGACACGAGATGGCGAAGTTTGCTCGCTTTGAATGGAGCTTTGTAGTATTGATCGACACGAGATGGCGAATTTTGCTCTCTTTGAACGGAATTTTGTAGTATTGATCGACACGAGATGGTGAATTTTGCTCGCTTTGAATGGAATTTTGTGGTATTGATCGACACGAGATGGCGAATTTTGCTCGCTTTAATGGAATTTTGTAGTATTGATTGACCTGAGATGGCGAATTTTGCTCTCTATGAATGGAATTTTGTAGTATTGATCGACACGAGATGGCGAATTTTGCTCACTTTGAATGGAATTCCGCCGTATTGATCGACATGAGATAGCGAATTTCGCTCGCTTTGAATGGAGCTTTGTAGTATTGATCGAAATTAAAAGTTTGATTTTCCTCTTTTATAATGGAATTTCGTAGTGTTGATCGACACGAGATGGCGAATTTTGATCACTTTGAATGGAATTTTACAGTATTGATCGGCACGAGATGGCGAAGTTGGCTCTTTTTGAATAGAATTATGTAGAGATAGTCGACAAGAGATGGAGAATTTTGCTCTCTTTGAATAAAATTTCGTAGTGTTATTCGGCACGAAATGGCGAATTTTGCTCGCTTTGAATGGAGCTTTGTAGTATTGATCGACATGAAATGTCAAATTTTCCACTCTCCCAATGGAATTTTGTAGTATTGATCGACACGGGATGGCGAATTTTGCTCTTTGAATTCAATTTTGCAGTATTGGTCGAGAAGAGATGGCGAATTTCGCTCTCTTTGAATAGAATTTCGCAGTATTGATCGACACGAGATGGCGAAGTTTGCTCGCTTTGAATGGAATTTTGTAGTATTGATCGACACGAGATGGCGAATTTCGCTCTCTCTTCGAATTGAATTTTGTAGTATTGATGAACATGAGATGACGAATTTGCTCTCTGGGGATGGAATTTTGTAGTTTTGATCGACCTGAGACGGCGAATTTTGCCCTCCTTGAATTGAATTTTGTAGTATTAATGGACATGAGATGACGAATTTAGCTTTATTTGAATGGAATTTTGAAGTGTCGATCGACATGAAATGGCGAGATTCGCTTTCTTTGAATGGAATTTTGTAGTATTGATGGACATGAGATGGCAAATTTTTTTCTCTTTGAATGGAATTTCGTAGCATTGATGGACATTAGATGACAAATTTTGCTCTCTTTGAATGGAGTATTGTAGTATCCATCGACATGAGATGGCGAATTTAGCTTTATTTGAATGGAATTTTGTAGTGTCGATCGACACAAAGTGGCGAGATTCGCTTTCTTTGAATGTAATTTTGTAGTATTGATGGACATGAGATGGCAAATTTAGCTTCATTTGAATGGAATTTTGTGGTATTGATGGATATGAGATATCGAATTATGGTCTCTCTGAATGGAAATTGCTTTTTTTTTTTGCACCAAGTCTGAATTTTGCTTTCTCTGTATATAATTTGTAGTTTTTATTTGTAATGGTTGCGTCGAATTTTTGCTCGCTCTGAATTTAGTTTTTTATTTTTTACTTACATGCGATCGCGAATTTTGCGATCTTTGAATGTCTAGCCGTTTTGCGAACCCACATTTAATCAATGCGAACGTTACCTGATCCTCTCTTCATTTGCCACTACACCTGCATGAAGCGTGTATGCTGTTGTTCAGATCATTCCATTCAATCTTTTTGGAAGTCGTATTTGCATGCTGTGTGAGGCACTCGTTGGGATTTTGATAAAACGAAACAAAAGGTGCTTTACGGGACCCTCTGTAGACATGGACTGTACAAGGTGACGCAGTCTCTTCTCATCATGTAGGGCATATCGGGGTGGCGTCGTAAGTTTCGGACCACCTTAGTTCCTGGTCGGCCTTTGTGGGGAAGTGTGAGCAGGAAACAGCTTATTTGCGCTCCTTTGCCAATTCTAGCCTTGATGACTCATTGGCCATTCTTATTACTGTAGGGCGGATACGAGTACCCTCTGCGACTGCTGTGGGAGGGCATCCACCATAAGGAGGCAAGCAACGGCATAGCTTGGATCGAGGAGATCGAGGTGCTCAAGCACTCGAAGTATCCACAACCCCCTCCACCTAAAGGAATAAATAGGATTTGGACAACTCACGGACGCAAGCACCATGTAGTAGCAATGAACAACCCTGCTTGCGATTCGCAGGCGCCATCGACGTCCTGTTTATTGTGCCATTTCAAATAATGTTTTTGCCATATTCGGTATCTCTATTCCCCTTTATGTGAGCAGGATCAGGTCAAAGGTGATAGCACAAGCAGTGGTGGTTTGGATGATTATCAGGAGTGCAACAGTCGGCCACTTCATTGCGTTATCACATTCTCCACGTATAGTTAAGTCTCCATTTTTTGCGCGATCACCAAAGTAAATACTCAAAAAAATTAATCTCGTTGTCAAAACTTTTGTTTGTTATGGTAGTGTGTTAAATGGTTTGTTAATTTGATTCTGGCGGAGTCTGACTAATGGGGTCTATTTTGTACCAGCATTCTTTCAACTCTTTTGAGTTATTGTGCTGTCTTATTTGTCTAGATGGAACGGTGTTACCACATAGAGTCGTTTCATTCGACCATGGGTCGTCCATAGTGAAATGAAGGGTGTCATCAGAAGGAATGAGGGACAGATGGAGGTTGTGTATTTCTGTGTCTGTTCTTGAAAGCTCTCTGGGAGGGTGGCGGATAGCAAACAAAGAGGACGTCTTTACGAAGAAGGTGTCATCTGTCCCCTCGCGAAGGGGGTATAGTTGTGACAGAGGTGCTCTGATCACTGAGCACTGTTATGCTTGCCACGCAAGAGGTTTACAATGTCTGGCAGAACGGGACTATCAATAGCACTCAAGGTAGTTCATTTAGTTGCTCCCAAAGAGCATTGTTTTGGGCTCAGTGCAAAATTTCGCTTTTACAAATGCTTCGTCGCGCTAGATGCCAACGAAGGTGGAGGACGGTAATGAGTTGCACTGGTGACGCTATTTAACCACAATTTGCAGCGAATAGTTCTTATGTGTGTTTGCAGATTGGGGCAGGACTCACTTCCACTCCGCCAATGCAGAACGGTGAAGGTGGCCAAAGGAAAGTCCACAAGCGCAGCATCAATGTGTAGTACAATGACAGTCGGAGTGAATTCAATCAACCACTGCCAGTCTTCTGGCTAAATAGTGAAATCTGCCTCTATTAAATGAAAGGACATTCTTGTTATGCAGAAGTGTGGGACAGATTGTCAAACGTGTGATCGTTATTTGGCAAACCTCTTTTATTAATGGCCGTAATGGATGGGTAGGAAGCTTAGACTGCTCCATGACGGTGTCGACCATTATTTGTTAGGATAGAGGCCAACACAGTGATGCAGACGCTCTGCCATCTAGTGTAGACCAGTCTCAATAGAATGGGATGATGTTGCACTGCGAATGCATTAAATATCGCCAAAAGAGGACACGGAGTATCAACCTCTGCACGGTTGTAGTGCACGAGAGCTTCCTTCTGCCTTCTTACTGACAACACAAGCCAAAGGCATGGACTGGTCTAGAAAGTGAGATGGATATGCCACCGATGGATAAAACCTTCCTTGGAGGATGAAGTTGGATGATATTTTGAAGGCGTTAGGTCTCCTCTGTGCCTAACGGCATCATAGCCATTGGTGCAAACAGTTCTTTAAGAGAGCTATACGAGTAAGTGGACCAAGTGGGTGATGCCAAAACTACGCTACTTAAAGCACTTTTAGAAGGTCTAAAATCACAGTGGTCGCACTGATCCAACCTACGCCCGAAGGGGTCGTAGTGGAAAGAGTGGACAGTGATATTATAGGTCCTCTACCATACCTTCACCAATGCAATCTCGATATTATAGACTGCTTATGGAAGTGGCTGAAACTAAACTCATGTATACACAAATCATTAAAATGGTCGCCTCAGGTTTTCCGTCAAAAGGAACGAGATTTGTCGGTATGGCATGCGTTATTCGGCTGATAGCAATCAAGAACGTAATTTCTTTAGCCGACTCTTTTGCTTAACCATGCAAGACCTTAGAGTTCAAAGACACACAAAAATCTACCGAGCAAAGGGTGGGTAAAACTGTAAAAGCCACACTCTTGTCGGACTGCCAAAATCTTGCGCTGAATGCGCGATACAAGATGACTGGAATTTAGATCTGGGACGCATCTTGTTCTTATCAAGCCAGTCTGATATTCTGAAGATCGCGGAGGAAGAGGAAAATGGCGCACTTACTACACAAGTTCCTGTAGAGAGGATTTTATGAAATCACGTAATCCAATGAGGAGTGACATGAAAACAAAAATGTTGCACACAGATGACAGAGAGTGTTTTCATTTGCTTAACTTCGTGGCTGATAATGAAGTAACTTATTAGTTTGCTCTTCTTCGGACCAAGCCGCATTGCACATTTTATTCACCCTCATTCTGCGGTCGACGAGCCGGAGCAAATGATGACGGCAGTAGTAGAGCGAATCCTGGGAGACGACAAATTAGAAGAAACGCGTCGATTAGCTATTGTTTTACTCCTGTTCATTCTTTATCCTCATTACTGCACAATAACTACGAAGCAGTCAGACATTAAGTGATGGTCGTCGGTGGCATTGCGCTTGTTCCCCTGCAAGGCATGCTTATATTGTTTAAATTACTAAGGTGCCACTAATACTTCTCAGTCCCACCTTGAAGACTACCCATTAATGGCCCGTATATTTCACCGAGGGCCGGTGGCAGTGTCCCCGTCACAGTGTTTCTGTTGAGTATGCGTGCAGCTGGTTGAACCGCCCTCAACGTCGGGTATTGGTGCAAATTGCCGCAGGGTCGATTAATTGAAAAATGACCCTTGTCAGATTAGTCCAAACTGGTTCGGTGACGAAAAGGTTAATTTCGGCTCACCTGTTTTCCAAAGCAATGTAAAGGCACACACTTTACACTCCGCATCAATTTAGTCAGCATCCCAAAAGTATGAACATCTGCTCATGATTTCAGCCACCCTAGGCCTTCTATAATGCATTAATAACGCCTTCTTCACCCTGATCCTCTGAATCGCATGCCACAGGATGCTGCTCTGTTTCAATTCAATCGTACTTCAGTCTCAGCATTCCGAGTTCCGATAGGCTTATCAGTTATGGTGTCACATAAACAAAACAAAATTATGCAACCTAATGGGACCGTTAAAATTGTTTGCTGATGTGGTGTTGCCAGGGCCTCTGCACGTCCTTCCAAACACTTTGAAGCAGCACTTGAGAATCTCGGCTGGTCGATGGAATTTGCCAATTGGCTAAACGAAAGAAGTGATCATACATGAACAGTGATCCCTTGTCACCTGAACGAGGCTTCATTCAAGCAGTTGTTCTTAGATTTTACGTAATAATGTCTCAGGTAGGTCTCATTAAATCTGCGTCCGTTGCAAGGCTCTACTATATCCTTTTGATGGTCATTTTCTCTGCGAATGGCACTAAAATTTATCAGTAAAAGCACTATTTTTAGGAGGGATCAGCTAATGCACAGACGAGCACGACTTTTCCGATTTAATGGGATTAATAACAAATGTAGCCTGAATTACATGAGATGGGTGGATGAGTACTTCTGTCTGATGCTGTTCGCTCAAGGAAATCTAACGCACCGCAGTATCTCGGCTAATGCAGCAGCGCATTACGACCAAAAATGAAGGTTCTTTTGTCGGCTGCTGTCGCAAGTGCTCCCTGCTTATGTACGAGGTCCCATAAGCTGTGCGATCACCACACCGTGTCGTTACACAAGACTGCCACCATTCAAAATCACACGATACAAATGTGATTTGTCATTGTCACATTCTGTTTCCCCCATTCGCCTCTGCTTGGATGTATCGTCGGATATTCTATACTTTTCGGACCAGTGGAATCGGTTTCTGGGAGCAGCAGATGTTACTCTACTGGACACGTGTGAGTAGTGGGAAAGAGTTGAAGCAGTAGGCAAAGGATGCAGCTGAGCGATTATGACTGTGTCATTTTGTACCTTGATTATCTGGATTTCTAACGTCGGGACTGTGAACACTTTAACGCGCTAGGTGATAGCCTTATACCCAAGCAAACACTTGCGTTGACTAGCACGATGTGGAAAATATCGGATCCCTATTTGAATTTGGACTGCATAGAGAGGACTTTGAGCTCTGAGGCGGTATCTGCTGTCGCCCTTTCTTCAGGCTACCTCAAAACTGACGCATTTAGTGTAACAGACGGCAAAGCAATTTGATGATCCATTTTGTAGAGATAGTACACTGGGCCTGTCTCAAAGAGGTGTGGAGTGGGAGAAGAACTCAACGCGCCTAAGTATACTTACGATGTGCCAGTCTATGGCGGCATGCTGTGGAGTGTTGAATAGCCTAAAATGGATGCTATTTAGTTATACTTAAAAAGACCTGCAACTCTTATTCATGGGATTTGTTAATTCAGAACGAAGTGGAAGGTATTTTGTGGTTGATGCATGGAGGGTTGTAATATATCTTCTCGACACCGTTCTCGTGGGCCAAAGTGATGACAATGTTACTAGCCGCTTCGAAGTAGACGCTGGTGATTCACAGTATTGTTGCAGCGCATTGTCTTACAGCCGCCGCGTAACTCGAACTGGTTTGGGGATATAACATTGCACGATCCTCTGTGTGTACATAGAGAGCGTTGTGCTGGCGCTTCAGCGTCACATGCCATTTTTTTGCCGATTGATTTCCTCCTGCTGCAGGCTCTGGTATTAGACATCACCGATTTCACCCTGCGTTGAATAAACTTGTGCTCTTTAAATGCTGCCCAAATGAGAGAATACCAGTTGATGTCTAGTGAGCTTTACGACTAATGACCCACAGTCGTAATCATGATCAAACGGAACTCTTCATCAGTCACATTAGTAAAACAAGCAAACTTGAAGCTCAGCTTGCTGTGATTTACCATGGGGAATGATATGGAATACGATAACAGTATCTGCCTACTATATTCTGCAAGTGTGGAAGTTCGTAAATTGTCCACACGCCTACGTCAGAGCACCCGGATTCCCAATTTTACGGTCTCTCTTCAGTTACTTCACTTGGGAGCTCAAGAGTAATCCAGCCTGTGTCAGTAAGACCCTTCTTTATCAGACTATTACAAGCCCATCCCTTTGCCTAAGACCACTGCATTTCTATGAGGCTGTACTGTCACAATCGCGTGACTCTCACATCAAGACAATATTGCTTGGTGGGAAGCTAAGGAGTCCATTTCAACTAAAAAAGTCAAGTGCCCCACTAAACTAACATAAAGTATCTTAAATTTGCCTACTTTTCGAAAAGTATCAGCTAGAGTGATCAAAGAGGCCTGGCACAGGGTCAATGATAGCTCGTTTATGCAAGAGAAGTAAATATTACTCTGACGCTGATACGACGGCCCCAAGAGGTCGCATCAGGTATCAGTGGCAGCTAGTGAGACATGGTAACTCAAGCAGTCCTTTGGACAATTAACGCCATAGTTGACAGCTTATAATTACCAACCATTAATATGATTTTCGTTCTCCCTCACACTTCATCCATAGCCGAATTGCTAGCCTATGTGGATGTTGCGTCGAATTCAGATTGAATGGTTGCCAAAGTTGCAGCGATTATTTGGACAAACAACTGTCATCACGATGCTGGATGGTGCGTGAGTTAGAGGCACCGCAAGAGGAGGAGGAAGAGTCCAGGCCAGAAACCGAAAAATTCGAATACCGATTGAGCGACAGCTTGTAATTCCTTTCCATAATTTCATCATCCGAGTGTCAGACACTTAAATATGGTGGTGAATAAATGGAATTTTTGCCCAAGTGATCAATAATACTAAAATGTCGTGGTAGTCATAAATTCATTAGACTGTGTTGAACTAACACTCATGGAATGAATCTTATTAAGCAACCACTATTTGCGCCTTAAAACCACGTCACATTATGTGAATAACTCTCTGTCAAATAAATGCTGCAAATTCCTTACTGACCGCTCATTTGCCTTATAAACATCTGCAAACCAAAGAAATAGCTTAGACCGCCATTGATTTGTTGGAACTCGCCTCATTTTGACTAGCCAAATACAGCTTCGCACTTGTACTCACCAGCTGCATCGTGCAGATCGCGTTCGACAGGGAATTCTCAAGTGTGAGTCTTGTTGGTAGCGCTTTGAAATCCAGGCAGGCATGGGCGAATGGAGATGAAGTGTATTGTATCTTTTGTGTGCACATCGCATAAGCAACAAGCATATCGGTGTTGGTGACGTAATGAACAATATGATTGTGAAAGCCAACTTATACTGCAAGCACTTTTGCTAGCAAATAACGTAAAAGAGTCACAGAATAAGCTAATGAATTGCGCAGCCTTTTATTCGCCGTTCGTTAATTCACGGTCAGCATACGGATTCCATCTGCCTAACTCCTGCAACTATTACCACTCACCGTCTGATGCAGTTGCAAACCAGCGACTACATCACTTGTGCCACAAACACCCTTCTTTAGGGTTCCTGATGCTGCGGTCTCTGATTATCCTAGCCAGCTTCTTCCAAGGCGGAACTGTTAGTTGGTCTTGGGTTCATGGCGCAAGTAATTTGACCAAATTAGCCGAGTTCGCTTTGAAAGAGTGGCATTCATCATTTCCTCTCATGCACCAATGAATTCGAAGCCAAATCATCCTTCGTGTGTGCGGCTCCTCAACAAAGCGAATGTTGATGAGTAAATGCAGCCCACTTCAATGCAAGCAGGAGACAAACTACTCATAGTTAAATCGTTGCTTGTAATCTCTGATTATTTTGTCTTCTTCCGTCACTTTAGATAACATCATTGGCCATGGTGCCACTTTGGAGCGAATCATGGATGTACGTGCATTTAGATGCCATGCACTGCGACTATTTCAGTTGACCCTAAATTTGGAAGTATTTCTGATGTATTTTGATGCAGTAAGTACATAAGTTGTGATTCGCTATTATGCACTTGTTCAAGCTAAGCTCTGGGAATAGAACATTTTACATTCCGTCATGAAATTGGGAGTATTTGCGTGCATTTTAGGGAGAAGCAGCTGTCTCTTTCTCTCCTGCCTCAAGTATCGCAGCAACAGCCGTTAAGTGGAAAGTTAACTCCACAAATTAGAGCAACATTTCGTTTCTGTTTTAAACTCTGCTGATTTATCTGAATGACACGCCGAAAAGTGAAGGCTACTTACCCAGTCTGTTTTCGGATCCACAGCAACAAGGAGAATTAGACTCACCTTACCACAATATTGCAGTTGACTAAACAAAATCTCACAAATTTGTTGACAGAATTGCTGGTTGCCTCTCTCACAGCCAAATACTTTCCCATCTCAGTGGTACCAACATTTGATGGGTGACATCTGGTTTTATCTTTTTTTCAAAGAAAGTTTGCCTTGGTGCAGCAATGACGTGCTTCCATCCTCCGTATAGACCATGTAGACCTCCTAGCAGAGCAGTGATTAGGTTGACCACTTTTCATTTGCAAATGGTGCGTTTGCTTTGACGCAAATCTGACATTGTTAAACCTGCACCATTCTTCCACAGACAGGCTGCTATACAATTCAGCAGGGCATAGAGGCAGCGAACCGTGAAGCAGAAGAGCGTAGGAACTGCCTATTCCAAATTGGCATTTCATGCACTGCAGCAACAAATGAGATCAGAACCCACTCATAGGGTACGGGCGTATTAAAAAAAACCACTTGCGTATTAAGGAACACCTAACTTTTTTATGACACATTTGGAAATAAGGAAAGTGTTCACAGTAGCATCAAAGGTAATTCAGACGGTGCATATCTGACCAATTTCCCAACAAAGTGCAGTACTGTAATAAGTGTCATCAGCGAGAGAACTGTGTGTAACTCAAAAAGTTAATTAGTCGTTATTGGCACAGCTTTACTATTTTGAGAATAAGGACTCACTGTTCATGATCAAACAATACCTGATTTTGAACTGGATGTTGCATGCAGTGCTAAAACTCTTCAAACATTTCTGACACAAAAGTAAAACGGCATTTTTGGATTAAACAGAGAAAGCTTATGAAGTTGGCAGGATAAGTAAAAAGAAATGATTTAGGCATAGGATTTTAGTGTAACATTAGGCAAATGTCAAAAAGCTGAAGTGCTTCGTGATTTTAAGCAGTGACTGAGACAGTAAAAAAGAAAAGAGAAGCAACAGAGTATGCAGTTCGTAATAAAAGTTGTGAGTTGAATGGCAATTAGTAAAGGGAAGTGGACGTCAGCGATAGCCTTGCGCACAAGTCCGTGGGTTTGACACCCCATTGGGTTTGTGTTGCCTGGGTCTGGGTTAGTACACACGGGTAAGTGACAGAAGTGGAACGCTCGGGATCGCTGACTCACTTTGTTACGATTCAATCAGCTGCACCTTACTTTAGTCTGCCCTGCTACTCTTTATTCTTCTATACTCCTCTCCGCATATTTATGCTATTTCGTACAGTCAAGTCTATCCCATCATATTACATCCCTTCGCACCAGACTTGATTGCAGACCATTGCGCGTGCATATTACTGTATTGAATGAGGTAATATTAAAGTTTGTGGCAATGACGTTGTGATGGAGATGGATTATGTGTTCGTGGAGCTGTCGGCGGCCGTATCAACAAATGAATGAGTGCAAGCGCGTTGAAGCGTATTTCGTGGAAGGCGGCTGTTTAGTTTGCATTTGCAACTTCATCGTCAATTGCACGAAGCCTTGCAAGGTGAGCCGCAAAGTTGGTACACATCAATGTACGCAAATGGAAAACGTTGCGGACCTACATCACTTTAGTATAAATGTGCTTTTTCTGATCCTATTTCTGCATGCATAGATTCCTAACTTATGTCATCCCTCCACTTTGTGATTCAAGTACTTAGATTTGGATCTTCAAAGCGTAATCAAGTTCCTTTAGGCTAGTTTGCGTTTGCACATTTATGGCTGCATTTTTTATATTATTAAAATCCTGCAATGTGGGCTTGGAGATTCAAAGCCTTACTGCAGACAAATTTCCCATCTCAGCGGTATCTGTCTTTGCACATTCGCAAGTGGCACTAATTGAGCGATTATAGTGCTTTCGGCAGACACAACATCACAATGCGGCTGGACAATTGATTATTTTGTTTACAGCTACTAAGGACTCCGTCCGTCGTTGCATTAATTGCAAAACCGAATTCAATTGACGATTGGGTTTTGCTCTGCCACTTCGCCGTCAGATCCCATTTTGTGCCTCCTTTTCTAGCTGCCTCCCCCGACCCCCCTTCCATTTATCCATAGCTACATTCCTCCCTTCAGTCACTTTCGCATGCACTCATTCATCCTAGTATGTGTGCATGTCTACAAGTCTAACCACATAATATTTTAATTAACATTTACTATCCTCCTCTAATTCCCTCCTCTTTCTAGCTTTTAGGCTCTCATTCTTTTTCTCTCCATGCCTTGCTTTGCGTTCCTTGTTGCAGTTGTCCATTCACATGCGAATGCAATCTACGAGGCTGCATTGTACACTACATCAACTGGGGTGTTTTATTAGTCTTCGTTTGACACTGTTGAGCCCGTCTCGATCCCAGTGTCTACTACTGTCTCCAACATCACTGCTTTTTCCTTGGCGTTAACTGTTTTAAAACAGTGATTTACATCTAATTCTCAGTAATAGTGTTGATTGCACAAATGAGAAGAGGTGTCACGTGGTAGCGTCAATGAGGCACCTAAAATGGTCTCAATGAGTGCGCTCAGATGGTGTTTTGAGATTACCAACCACACGAAGCCAAGTCGCGGAACACGATCAAGAGGCAGTCCTATTCTTCGACCCATCAACAGCCTCCATACCCCCAACAAATCTCGGTACGTTAAAAGATGCAAAAGCCGTGAAAATGCCAATTGAATACCGAAATCAACTCAACTCAACTCTACTGTTTCCGATCGTTTAGAAGTTATGAGTGGTAGTAATTATTGAGGTTGTTTCCAATGCTGGCGGTCTAGGAAACCTTCAAGCTGACCTCGAGTGGTTCACCGTTCCGTTTGTACCTCATTTTAGTCCGCATGACCAGCAGCTGCGCAAAACTTCACTATATGTCTCACAGTCCCATGGCCCAGATGCTCGTAAGCAAATTGTGGAATATCTGCTCTACGTCATGTAAAAGGTATTTATAGCATCCCCAATGCCATTTAAGGTAAGGAGGAATAGGCCCTCAAGACGAATTGACAGATCTTCGAGATAACCATTTTGCCAGGAACCAGAATATAAGAAAATTACGGTTAGCGCGCTTTACTGAACGCTTCTTGTCGACGTAGTAGGGGAATGAGATAATTTTCTATGAAAATCTAAGGCAGTACTGATGACAAATGAGACAATAAACTGCATATAACTATGCGAGCACTGTAATTTTATTTTCAAAACCACATTTTTTGAAACAGTAGCAAAGGGTTGTCATTTGAGGTAGAATAGGGCGGAGGAAGAAAAGCGAAGAAAATTCTCGTAATATACTACAATGGCTGACAAATACGGAACTGCCGGGATTTCGCCTTCTTCTACCGGTGAATAACTACAACACCAATAACAACAAAACAGTTTCAACAAATAATTTGTGTGCGCAATGTCGATCTGGTCGGAATTGTTGCCTAATTAATCACTGCAATAGAGATGTGTCAAATGTGTGAATCTGTCACGGCTGTCTATTTGTCATTCCATTCATAATTCAGATCAGCACAAATTGTAACGCCGTGTGTCGTTGGTTAGAACCGCAATTCTGCAAAGTCGTATGTCCTTGCCTTAGGACAGAACGACATTTCATTCTGGAACTGCGGTCTAATGTGTCTGTGTCCGCAATGCTGCTAAAAACGAGTCACTTCAAAATGGGTGGAAAATCACGAGTCAAAGCTGCCCTACCACACCTTACTGACCGCCTTCGGTGTAAATATGAGGAGATGTCTTGGAATCAAATAGTCAAATCAGTCCATAGTAGGAGTCTATTTTGCAGTTTAGCAGGAATGATTAGAATCGTGATTTGACCCGAGCACACTTCTTGTCTATGTGTTGCACATTCTGCTCAAAGGGTGTTATCGTAAAAGCAGACAAAGTTATTTTGACATTAGCTACACTGTACACCAGGGACGAACCGGTCAAAGCCATGCGTGGACTAATCCGCATTCTCTTGTCCATGCTAGCAATTCCCATGCATAATTTTGCATTTCTAATTAAAAATGGCTTGATAAATGTCAATTTTAGTAACCTAATAATTTTACTAATCTGCCACAAAACGAATTGGATGATTTTAAGTGTAAATGTTGGATTGCTGAAGAACAGCTGCGCCATCGGGATCCAAGTAAAAGCTGCCAAAATGCACATGAATCGTGCAAAGAACGAAGATGGGTACGTCATCAGTGTGTGGAAAGGGATATTTCGAGTGTTTCATTCGTCAACGCTTCTCCTCATCAGTATTAAATTACTCACTCGACTTGTCTCAGTAACGGTTACCGCTTCTGCTTTTATCGTCGACATAAATCCATTCAATTTCCTCCAGTTTGGGCACAGACAATTCATCGATCACTGATTACAGAAGGCCTTATGCTGCGAATCCATGTATGTAATCGTGCATACGGATTTCTTGTAAAAATTACTCTTTAATAAATAATTGTCATCAAAGTGTTCATCCTTAAAATCTAAAGGCGAGAAAGAAAAATCAAAAAGTGTTACCACTCTTTTAGAACCACGATTTCAAATATGCTGGATGCGCCACGGGAATCAAAGATGATTAAGATGTTCGACTGCCTGGCACATTTGATTGGTGTAGATGGGAGCAGGGTGTACGGGCCTCTCACCACGCTTAACTACCTCATTGAGGATGCTGATGTGGCTTTCAGTTTGGAATTCTAAGCACATTTATTACCCTCTCACTTCTGACCCCAGTTTCTCGCTGTCGCAAGGTGAACATCTCACCTAATTGTTCAGTCCAAGTCAGCCCTAGGTGTGCTATGACACCCACCAGTCTGGTATTAGTGTTTTAATCCGTGTCCTTAGGGATGGGAGTAAGTAGTGGGATAGGTAAGGTGGGAAAGCTTGTATGCCACCTGCTTGAATGCCAGAAGACAAAGGACACACAGAGTAGTGTAAATACTCATGCAATAATTCAGAACAATGCAACTGCAGGGGAGGCAGAAACGTAACTTGTTCTTCTGCCTTATTAGACACATGAATCCTCCCGATCCGAACTCATATTCGAGTGGTTGGGATGAAGACATCTGAAGTATTATACCCCCACACACTTTAATTCGCAGTGCGTTTTTATTCGGATTTCCGAGTAATTATTACTTTATCGTGATGATTTTTGTACTTATTGTATGAAATGCTGATGGTTACCTTCTTTTTTACCCATTTGGGCTTCAACCACCCACCGCAACATTTTACACCTTTACGTGCCGGAAATGAGTAGGTGGCGACTATAAGACTGCAATGCACAATAAATTGAGCGGCTAGCAATTTTTTAAAAACTAAACCACCCATTGGGTTTATTGATGCGCAAGTCACAGACGCTTTGAAACAACTTTTCTGGCCAAGCAATCTCCCAAATACACTGCCATGTGTGACCTCAGACATTGTTGCTTCAACATTGAAGGTGGCTTTGTGAGCAAATGCGCTACTGAGGCATCGTAACAGTTACATATCATCGTAGTCGTACAATACCATAATTTTGATACAATCATCGTATCGTTTCGTTCTTTAGAGACAGCTACTATTTCAAGTCTCACATAAAGGCAGACGCAAGTGAACCAATCGTTTTGGTTAAATTTTTGTTCGCCTGAATAATTCTAAAGCAGAATGTCATTGCCAATCCGAAGTTCTTTAGTAGTAGTGGAAGAGACGGAAAGAATAACCCAACTATTAATTACTCTATGATAAGATATCGAATTCACTGCTTAGATATTGGTTTGCCACATAACTGTTAAGGCTTATTTTCATGCGAGTCTTTTGAGTGCAATCTAAAGCTCACCATGTCGTGGTGACAGAGAATTTGGACAGGTGTTGAGATATTTGAGCTGCCCAACATGGACCAGCGTTTGTCCCAAGAATATACTATGGGGTCAAGCGGTGGCTGATGCGTTTCCTTAAGCAAAACCTTTCTCAAAATGTGCAATCGTAAAATTTTTTATTTGTAAGTGTTTCGAGCTGTGCTCATTGTTCCTGGAGTTGATTAATCTTTTAAGCGATTCCGTGACAGATTTTGTGCACTGATCAGATATTCGAGGCGAGGTCTTTTACGCCCCAGCCAAAAGTTTACGCGAATGACTACTCGACACCGCAGGTTGAGACTCATCACGGCCTATAAAATCACTGATAGGCATGGCATTGTCTATTCAACGTTAATCCTATCATTGTGTAGAGATAATTAAGCAAAAGCACGAGGGTAACGATTTGGCGACTAAAAAGTACTCCATTAGCCCTCTGAGAAAGGCGTGTGAGGTGGCAAAGAAGACGTTGAGCTCTTCCAAGCACGCCTACGTATATGTAGCCACCTTATTTGAAAGGCATTAATTTTGGTGCGATTCTCACACGCACCCATTTTGAGCGTTTGTGCTCAGATCTCTTTCAGAGGACTCTGAGTCCGGTGGAACAAGCATTAAATGATGCAGGGTTGGAAAAGGATGATGATAGCGAGACGTTGATGGCAGGCAGATCGACGCGTTTTCCGAAGGTGCAGCAGTTGTTGCAAAAGTTCTTCAATGGCAATCAGTTGAACGATTCCATAAATCCGAACGAGGCAGTGGCATACGGTGCGGCGTTGATGGCGTCCAATCGGACTGATGACAAGTCGGAGAAGGTGCAGAATTTGGTGTTGCTGAAGGTGGCGCCACTCTCACTGGGTGTGGAGACGGCAGGTGGTGTGATGACGACTTTGATTGAGCGCAATGCAAAAATCCCGACAAAGAAGACCAAGATCTTCTCCACGTGTTCGGACAATCAATTAAGTGTGTTGGTGCAGGTTACGAGGGTGAGTGTGCGATGACGAGAGACAACAACTTGTTGGGCGAATTCGAGTTGTCAGGTATCCTACCGGCACCGCGTAGAGTACCTCAGATCGAGGTGTCCTTCGACATTGACGAAAATGTCATTCTCAATATAACGGTGGTGGTCAAGTAGTCAGGGGAGCGAAGGAGACAAGGGCCTTCTGTCGGAGAAGGAGATACAACAGATGGTGAATGATGCAGGAAAATTGAAGTTAGAGGATGAGAAAGAGGGGAGTAGGATAGCAGCAAGAACCATTCTGGAAACCTACGTTTGCAGCATGAGATCGAAAATGGATGACGATGAAGTGGAAGAGTGTTTTAACGAAGCATACTTACGACGTGTGAGACGACTCTCAGGCGGATGGATTCTGACCAACAGGCCACAAAGGAGAACTACGAGCTTATGTACAACAATTTGAAGATTCTGTACAACCCAATTATGTCGACGACGAACCTCGGTTAGTGAGCATGGGGATTCGACAATTGGGACGTACAGCTTTGCACATTTGACCTTAGAAAACGTAAAGTAACAGTAACTCATTTAGCTATTACTCATCAATGCCATCAATATTATTGTTTATTATTTACCATTATCCATCTTTACTCACTTTGTTTTTCATTTCCTTATGACTCGCCCTAAGCCTGCTAGGAACACGAAGCAGTCGCCTGTGCGAATAACTTGTGTCTGAATGAGCAATTGTGCACACATTCTTTACCATCAAGCCTAGCATCATGCCGTTGTCCGTATCGACGATGGTGTGTCATCAAACTTGATGGAGTAATTTGACTAAAGACTAGGGTTTCCAAGAATAACGCTCTAAACCGAAACTTGGGAACGTATCGAAATTTGATCTGTTGCCAAATTCACATGTATCAAGTGCGGTGGACTGCCGAGGCATTTTTAGGGTATCCTGTCCGGGGCATCAGGAATGGGATAGGGACCGGCATCTCTAAGTAGTTGCTCTTTGTAGAGTTAAAGAGATTGATGGCGTGTTGAAGTTTGGCAGTGTAAAAATGCCGCTTATAAAATTGAAGCGAATCACTGGACTGAATTTGGGATTGGGTAGGGTACTGGCACGCAGTTAGCACACTCAGGCGGGTACGGGAGAAGGTAAAATTATAGAAGGAGCGCAAAGGAGCAGCTGGTGTTGCTTTGAATGTGGCCTTATTACTATGAATGTCCCATGTCATTTGCAAAACTAACGTATTGCTTATGCCGAATCAAACTGTAGCATCCACTTAATTGGTAGGCATTTGTGCCGAAGTTGACGACAAACCTCGCATCGACTACTCGTGTGACTGCCACAAACTGAGAAGTAGGGAGGCTAAGTCTGAAAGAGAATTATTAAAGTAAACAAAGGCGAGTTTTTGATACGACTTGTGGAATGACAGCCTTACAAGGATTCGTGAGTAGCATTGTTAGGGTCATTTGACCGCATTGTCGCTTTTAAAGTCAGGTGTTTGTGCGGTAAAGGCTCCTTCACCGAAAAGGCATGACAACCTACCTAACCATTCTTGCCCAACTCCCTGTCGTTCCGCGTCGCTTCTCGTCATTCTGATGCTCCTATCGTCACCAAAGCCTCGCCTTCAGTATGTGTGCTTCTTATGGGGAGATCCCGCAACAGCCAGTGATGGGATCATTTTTCGTACGTCGAGTCCATGCGTACTGATCTGACATCCATTGCTTGTTTGGTTGCCGCTGATGTAGAGGAATGTATACTCAAAGTTGGCTGCCTGATGTTAGACTCAAACGCCTAGCACTAGGATGAAATATGGCCTTGCGCGTGATCGGCAGCAAACAACGTGGCAACGGAGAGAGCGGCAGCGAGATTGGGAGACACGTAGCAAAGTGGAAATGGAGCGAAACACCTGGAGTGGTTTGGTAGGTAGGTGAATGTGTGTTTGGGAGAGGTACTTAGAGAATGTAAAGTGATGTGCTGAATGAATGAGTGGTGTGGATAGGGGGTGGAGGCATACAGAAGACAGAAGGAAAAGAGAGAGGAGTGAGGCGGGAGGGATCACGGCGCTTGGCAACAGCACTGAGCAATTTCTGTCAGTGTTGATGCCAGCGCCACACCCACTCACCCAATTTTCTTATAGTATTTATATTTGTATGCATATTCGTTAATTATTTTTAGCCATACATATGTACTTTTACTTACCTTTTACTTTAATCTCCTGCATGTTTGCCGCTTTCCCTTGTCTATGTTATGGAACCGCATTCTCACATAGTTCCCTTTCTCATCCAAAGTGAGTTTTTTCGACCTCTCATTGTTTATATACTTTATTCTACCAATTCTATTGGACCCTCTAAATCCTTTGCCCCTTAAGTCTGTCTTTTTATTGGTTGGCCTCAATGTTTGTCCTTACATTTCACCCCTTGTCTTGTCAAATATCGAATTCTGCATTGCTATTTGTGCCTGTTTTTATTAGCTTTTAGATTATTAACATCTTTCTGTCCGAATTCTTTTAACTTAAGTATTATGGGGATGGACTTTGTCTCTTTATAGTAGATCGGCATTAACACTACGCTCTCTGTGTACCATGACGTCAGTGTTTACTTCCTTGGTGACCAGTAATTGTCGATAGCCATGTCTTCTCACTTTACCATGTTCCCTTTTTCTCAACCAGATCCTACAATCTTTCGCTGATCCCTGTGATTAGACAAGGTGTTTGCGAATGCGCTTTTGCTGAGTAGGCACTGTGACACCGCACTGATTAACACCAAGGCATGCACCACTGCTTGTGGCAATGGATGGAACACTAGTTTATGTTGTAAGGTCCTCTAGCATGATTATGCTCCTTCATCAAACATGGGAGGAATTTAGTCAGGATTTTTCCTGCATTTCTGTCGGACTAAATTGTGTCCAATGTAAAAAAACGCACAGTTATCAGAGCGTCCAGTGGCCACCGAATACATCATCTTCTGATTTGACCCATCCCTTAAGGCATCACAACATCCTGTAGGGCACAAAATGTTCATTTAACTGGCTCGCTTCTTCCCATTGATTCACATTTAACTTTAGTGCCAACTGTGTCTAATGAAATAAGTGGCAAAGGAAAACACAGTCTAAGGAGGTCCATCCACGACGTTTAATCACGGTTTCTGCAGCAGGCGGTTAACTGATATGGATCCATTCAGAACACGCCCTCACACCATTCTTCTGAAGCCACCGTTTAGATGCCAAACGCGCCAAATCCTTTCGACAGTTGTATTGTGTTATTTGTTGAGACTAACTTCAACCGTGTGCTTTTAGACTGCTACATGTGGTCCGACGCTCTATTTACTCTCTGCAACCAATTATGAGGCCTTCTAATAGAAGGCAATTGTTGTCCTACATCTTTGATACTTAACCCGCATATTTGTAATGTATAAAGTGTGGAAAGATGATGTGATTGGAGGGTAGTTGAAAAAGCAGTCCGGCTATTACTAAGCCACTAGAGGTACCGCGTCTGCCCTAGCTGCCATGACCCCACCACGCTATGACCAGGTGTTAGGACTGAGCATGTAAACAACAGTGACTAATGTCTTGAATTAGTCAGTTGAATGAGCTAGCCCTGGTCACTAAAACCCCTATATAAACGCAGTGAAAATTCAATGACATGAGCAATAAAACAGAGAGATGATATCAGATGCAGGCAACCATCGATGGCAATGATGCAAGCACCTCAAAAGTCCTGCTCCTTAGCAAATCCACCAGTCTATGAATTGTCTTGTGAAACCCAACACTTCGTAATAAGAAGGTGGTAAACCTGTCTCGAGATTGTTGCAAGTTAGGACACAACGATAAGTTTAAGCGAACCTAGTGAGTTGGTGGAGTTGAATATCAGAGTGCTGCCACAGCTTTTACCTCCTGCCTCATCCTCCGCGAAACCGTGCGGCACATTAGCCAAAAGGGCAAATGTTTTATAAAAGCAGGGATTTGACTTTCAGGTAGACCGAAATCAATGTTTCATGTCACCGTGGCGTCTTCACTCGCTCCAAACTCCAGCGCTGATACTACCAGTTTCACGTTTAAAGGTAGTGATTGCACACCAAAACTGAGAAAAAAACACAAGTTTATTTTTCGATTTTAGCTGTTTTGATGAAGGAGAAGAGTGTTGTCGTTGTGCATCCAATCGGGAGGTTAAAACACGACTACGACTGCGTAGCCATTTAGGTCAAATATTACGCACTGCAGACCTAATTTGAACACTCAAGAGTCTCCAATCTAGAAGTGGTCACTTGGTCACAACCGGTGAGACTTTGGGTCACTGTGCTGGTCACAATCTTCAAAATTGAGACAATTCGCCTACCCACCACTTCATCACTGACGTTTTTGCGTTCCCGTAAGTTCCTGCAAACCTCTCGGTAGAACTTTCTTCAAATCATTGACAGGCCTTCATTGAAATGTTTTGTATTTTGATTTAGGAGGGAAGCAAGTCATTTCAGGTGTGAAAGAAGATATTTCACAGGTAAATAGATTCAGCATTGGAGTAGACCTGGCTGTAGTTACGTGACGCCAAGCAGATGCATTTTGAGAAATTGACTTTGTTCATTATGAAACCTGCGCCTTCCTTTATGATGTTTGTCCGATCATAACGACACACTCGTATTATCCCTTACACATCGGTGCTACGATTAACTTCTCATCCCTTCTCCACGTGTACAGTAACACTGCTTCCAATCTCGCGTGACTGATAATGTCACTAGGAGTGATATGAGCTCTCCACCGACCCATTCACCCATTCGCGTAGATCCATCAGCACTGTAGGCATTAACTGCCAGACGGTTTGACGTTACCTACTTCGTCTGTTCCACTTATTGCTTACTTTGTTCGCCAGGACATGCAGAGATTGCCCTACCGCGTCCAGAAGAGGGTCGAAACAGCGGCTGTCCCTAACTGTCATGCCTCCAGCGTGTAGCACGTCTGACCCTCGTCGCGAAAATACGTACGGCTGTGAGACGTTACAACGTCTAGTCAGGCGTCCTAATGGCATGATACGAAGCTCTAAAGCTAGTCAGCGGCATTAGTATTCTTAGCAAACATTCAGCATTCCCAAGGGTGATTACAATTTCCCCCGCCAATATTTTCGGGCATTATTAAGATGCGCAAGAATCTGAAGGCACAATTTGAGTAGGAAGATGGGATGCATTTTATGATGCGATAGTCGAAATTGTTGATACGATGCTCTCAAAAGTTTGTATTCTTGCAAGTTTCACTTTGATGATGAGCTGTAGCTGAGCGTGACCCACCGCCTGTGGACATGCGACTTGACAAACTCCACAATCGCATACAATTCGACCACATTTATAAATGCTACATTTTGCCGAAGGCATTGGGACAAGAGGTAGTCTAAGTGGAGGTACACGTTGAGGCAGGTGACAGGCATGAGCAGTTTGATAGGGAATCGTTTTAAGTTCCTCATGATTGCAGGCCCTCTTCCGATGTTTCGTCATCTATATGGAAAGTCTCGTACAATTTTAGGATCTTGAAGCCACAAAGTCATGAAACACATCAACAATTGTAACTTGTTTTACAAATTTCCACTACTTGAATTACTCGTGTGTGTGCTTGAGCGCATGCACGGGATATGACATGTGTGGATGACCTCAATAGCCAGGTTGTGAAGAGCGTCGGGCACTGCGCGAATCACCGGAAGCTTTAGCCTGGTGGTGGGATGCTGTCTTCCTCTGTGTGGTCTGAGTATACTGACAATCTCTGAATAGGCAGGGACACTTAAGCACTTCAAATAAATACCTCCGACTGAAATAGAAGTGAAGCGATCGAAATATTGCTCTGACAGTCTATTTCTCGACCCAGTTGGCAAGTAAGCCAATGCCATATGCCACTGCAAATCTAGCAAATACAAAAGAAGAAACACACCTTACCGAAATAATTTTGCCCAGTTCATCTTTTCCCATAATTTAGACGTAGCGCTACTCCATTTATGTGAGCAAATTAAGTAGACGGACACTGAGACAAAAAGGACCGTGCAGTCACAAGAAGCTAGGTTTGTTGGCACGATCAAGCAGAAGACTAAATGAAGTGGGTTGTTTGGTTTATTGGCCTCCGCATTCCTCTTCATTGCAGCTGTTTCCCTCCCCTTTTTCACTAACTATTTACTGGAATGCCATATTCACATTTTTGATTGCAGTCAAGTGCATCGGTTCCAGTCTCGCCATTTAACAGCTTTATTGTGTGACACCTTATCTATTAATTTAACCTTCGCTCAATGGTATCTTGAATGCAAACCCACTTTAGTAGTTGGACTTGTGATCACTTCAGCATGTCTAAATTCGTGCGCACATTTTTATTTAGCCATTTAAACTGGCGCATCCTCGCATGCATCATAGAAAATGGATCCCTGGCAGTGTTACGGAAACATATTACGATTGTCAAATAAATGTCAGCAGTCTTGTGGAAGTTCAGAAGCTCAGGTTGCTTGCATCTGGAGATTGGATGTGCATATAATCAGTTGTGGGCGAGGTCAGCAACAACACTGAAACCAATGATGGATTATCGCCACCAATTTGATGTGCAATGGGATATTCCTCGTCACAAGACCCTAAAGATGACTACTTATGGAGGTTCATTATCTGAAAACAGACTAAACCTGCATGACAACTGTAGCCTCAAAGTATTCAATAAAGGTGCGCTTTTATCGGCTGTGGTAACTAACAGGAAATATCCTGCATGATGATGCAAAGCGATTGCTGCGTAGGCACACACAGGTTAGGTGCATCCTATACTAGACCTCTGAGTTGCAACAGGGAATATCCTACAACTCATTTGCTCTCATGTAATTTCCAACGTGTGTGTTATTTGTGAGCCTATATGAGGAATGGACTGTTTTAAGAAAAGATGCATAAAATTGCTACACCGTTGCCTTATCTTTGGTTTCACTGCGCACACACATGACTGGTATAGGCTTCATTTCCACAACCTATCTTTTCTCTTGAAGCGCTAGCTAATGCAACGTTTCGGATTAACATGTGATTAAAGAGGGTACAAATAAGTCAGGTGAGTTGTTACGAACCGTGAAATAATGGTCACATGCATCGACTTCTCAATCCTGTGAGTAACGAGTAATTAAAAGGTAGGAATTTTGGCACACACGAGCTTGTCTCAACCACAGTACACGTATGTGTGGGAGTAAGCTTATGAGTAAATGATTAAGCTGTAGTGCTTTCACACAGGAATAAACTGGGTCGCCGCGTTCCAAAATATTAAGCAATCCACCTAGCTGGCAAATACTCATGAGAAGAAAGGTTAGCGATTTCGGTTATGGTAATCTGTCTGGAGAAGACATTTCTAAGGCTGTCAAACAAGCTCACCAGGAGACTTACAACATCTCAACCCTTGTGACTTAAGCGCATGCATCAGTACGTCAGCACCAACTTCTGAACCTGTGTATGCCTAAATGTCTCTATCAATTGGTCCACCGGCACGCACAGCCACCACTGACCGTTTCTAGTAATGGCCTTGAGTGACCATTAGCGAACTTTAAGTGATGCTTACAGGGATGAGGTAACCTACAGTATGTTTGAAAAGGTCACGACGAAAGTAATAAATTGCATGATGATAGTGGGCACATCAATTGACCAAATTACTTGTAAACTAGGCCATATTAGTTCAATCACCCCAAAAGGGCAAAGCCATTTGAGGACTAAGGAGATTGAAGAGCTATATATTTAAAGCTACTCATGTCGATGGGAATTGCTCATAACACCACGCCAACTCGTAGTTAAACAAAGGTGATTAAATAATAGCTAGACAGATCTTTTACCTGGAATATTGCGTTTGTGGAAAATATAAGTTTTGATCTGTAATAGTCTGGCAGGTAAAGTATTTGGCTATTTCCAGGATGTACGAGGCGACACACCTAAAGACAACTACCCTTGGAATCAAACTGGGCTGCGTTGGTGTAAAGCCGTCGAAGTAGATCCACAAGTAGTGGTGGCTGTAGGAGTTGATCTGAGTTGATCTGCTGTTCGTTGTGATTGCAGAGGTTGGTGCAGATCCCCTATTTGTGACATCTGCGCCTGCACCTTCTGGCCATAATGAGATGATGCATTTTAATCACCCTAAATGTTTGCAGAAATACCCAACTATAAACTCTGCATTAAGGGGCTTCCTAATTATCTTACTTGTTGCATTAATTGAAATTGAATCGTGCGAAATTTCGGCTTGAATACCGAATAAGCCCTGATCAAGGCTTATTTTCATGCATTTTGCTCAAAATCAGGGTAATGGATTTGCCTCCTTCTAACTGTGCTGCCATTACTATTGCATACCCAAAGTGAGAACTGATGTAGCACAGACCGTCGTGGAATAAGAATGATGACGCTTTGCCTAGGCTTTACTTGGCTAAAAGCGCAGATACAACTTGAGAGGTAAGGGATGGTTGCCTGTGCCTTACCACAAAGATTCCAGAGGATGGTGTAGCCAGTATTGCGACTGTGAGATTGATTTGGCAAATTCCTTGACGTTCGCGCCGTATTAGGGTTGATCGCAGAGGGCTTCACGTGTCGAGAAACATTATTGCCCATACAACATGGCATTAAATGCAGTAGCCATATCAATGACAATCTAATCGGAAGGTTTTGGAAATGTGAGTAAATGTGAAAGGAGCCTAAGGAAAAGAAGCGAAAAAAACATGTAGAAGGCATTTTAGTGGTCAGCTTTAAGGCTTCTCGCAGCAGCTTAACCACAAAAGAAGGCAAAATTATTTACACAAAGCCGCGTGTCGCATTCGGACGGCATTCAGATACTCTAGCGCGCATTCTGCCGATGTCGGATACCGTTGAGATGTGCTAAGGAAAACGCTAGTATTGGTCGTAAAACGAATGCAAGGTTAGCAATTTCTAGAAAAGGCATTCTGCAAAGGCAATACGAGAATGCAAAACTAGTCAATTTTTAACGAACTTATCGAAAGCAAATAGGTATTAATTCGTGTTACATACAGTAAACTGTCATATTAATTCAAGCATTGTGCTACAAGTTTTTAGTTGTAATCCAATGTATAACTGATCTTAAAAGCCATAACTTAATCTTCACACCTTTCTACTATTTGTCGACTGAAAGGTACATTTAAAGTGGCATTCGTATAGCATAGACACGTGCTCTTCGAGCAGCATCCCTGGTTGAGGACTTCCCAGACTTAAATTCTGGTCATCTGATTGCGCCTACTTCGTGAAGAGTCAGTAGCCCGATCAGAATGCAAGTCGTCATTTTCAGCAGTCAGTTATCTCGTAAATGACTAAATGCTTTGCGTGTCTTTGG
Organism: Taenia hydatigena; assembly: GCA_036345935.2. Taxonomy (NCBI): domain Eukaryota; kingdom Metazoa; phylum Platyhelminthes; class Cestoda; order Cyclophyllidea; family Taeniidae; genus Taenia; species Taenia hydatigena. Next base: position 16,551,226 of record JADWOT020000001.1, read on the forward strand.
AATGTAGTTAGTCCTGCATAGCTCAGTAGCATGAAGGCTTTAAAATTAGGGCCTTAATAGCTATGGACGGATTCGTGTACCCCATATTAGCATTTTAACTGATTGGCGAAACTTTGAGCAACCGCTTCAGAGCCTTGTGCATCCCTGGGTTCTGCGTTAGTTTGGTCATGATGAGCTGCATCAGTTTAGTAGATTTTCACAAAAAAATAAAGCGACAGGAAAATTGCATACGACAATTAACATCTGTTCTTTAGTGAAAGTAGTTGGGTACAATTCCGGCAACACCATTTGAGGCAGAGACAAGTTAATTAGTCATGCAACGGTGAACGAAGCAGTCCAAATCTGGGGATTTCGTAATCTCCTACCTCCAGCGAATGCTGTTAAGCACCAAACTGTATTGCCTCATAACATCATGCCAATATTATTCATTGAAAGGTAATACCAGAGAAAATAGGGCATGGCGAACAATTTGCTGGCTCGTGTTTTTGTTCATTCAAGCAGACGCTTCCTTTTCTTAAAAGGAGAAAGTGTCGACTTCGTTAGCACAATGTGCGGATACGATTAACATGTTTTGGCTGCTGACAATTCCCTCTTCTATTTAAGTACTTTGTACAAATTACAATTTTGCATGAGCAGTTTATGTGCATAGAGAACGGTGAAATCGCATTCAGCCTTGAATTTGCTTCTACTGTGCTAGCACTAATCCGCAAGATAAAACGAACGGTTTTTAGCTCATTTCACACTTCACTCACATTTAAGCTGAACAGAGAGTCATTCACTTTCCTTTGGTGATGGCGGGAGGAGTGAAGCTGAAAACACGATACAAGAATGGTTCACACAATATGCCTTCATAACAATCCATTCATCACACATTCAAAAAATATTTACATTTCTACGAAAACAATTAAGAGCCAAAACAGACACAACATTTGGGCTATTTATGGGTGCGCATTGCAATGCTGTTGAAGCATTTGTTTAAGAGTGAATGGATTGAGGGCGAAACGTAAGAGAACCCACAGAGTTGATGGAGCAACATTGAAGCGAAAGGAATTGACACGAAGAATCGGGCAAATAAAAGCACTATGTGAGCATAAGTTAAACGATTCTTATTCGAAGTAAGCTCTTCTACAAAAGCCAAATGTCAAAAGAATTGCATGTCCTGTGGAGCAGCATTCAATCACCGAAGGCGGTAATTCAAGAACTCGTTTCCATCACTGCATTTCCAATCAGCGGACGGCCCAGCCAGACCGACAATGTCAGCTTTGTACAACCGAACCTCTGTTTGCTAGCATAAACATTTAAGGACAATCTTTCCATACGTGGGGACAGGAACAAGGGCAGGGTGACTCGTAAGCCAATTCCACAGTGCTGATTGATGGTTAAGGTGATGCCACACACCCTCTAAACTGGTGCGATATCGATTATACCAGTGGAATGCATACGAATTGGGCATTGAGAATCCCCTACAATGTGCCGCTGTGACCTGAGAACAGCCCGTTTCGGTCAAGTGGCTTACCTCGTCAACCAACGATTTAACTACAGGACATAAGGTTTGGTGGGCTCTAATGACCAGAAGCATTGTAGCATTCAATCGGGAAGAGGACGCTGCATGAGGGCTAAAACAACACGATGAACACAAAGTAGTAATTTGGGCATTAGGACAAGAACCACTTTCAGCAAAACTAGTTAAAATGACGACCTCACATGCATTGATCCTTGAGAGTTGGTATCGTTACCATGGAAACAAACACAACAAGAGAAATAGGAACTCACCGTTCATTATCGAATGCAGGTGAATTCTTGTAACACAAATGTGTGAAGAGTAGAAATCGCTTGCGGAAGATGAAAAGTAGGACTATGAGGAGTATGACGATCAGAGGAATGAATATTCCCAGCGGGATTTTTAGCAGTCGATTATCTGTGACTGAAGAATCAAGGAAATCTGTGAGCGTGTGAACTAGAATTTGTAAGCGAAGATCAAGATTAGGGAAGAAAAGCTGTACAAAGTGTACGCGTGGTCAAAGTTCATAAAACAAAGTAGTGGAGACAGACGCCAATGGGTCGGTTCACTGTTGGAGAGTCAAAAACTTGTGCCCAAGTTACAGTTAAGGATGGTACCGCAAGAGTGTTATTTAGTACAGCAGTAAAGATACACCAAGTCTGAAGGCGATCAGAAAAATTAAAAAAAATGCAACTTGGATTAGATGCGTTTTGGTAGACACCAAAGCCGTAAATATGTCTATTGTTGTAGAGTGCATTTAAAGGAAATATGTCTCCAAGTCCCTTCCCAACTTTATGCCTGTTCTCCCACACATTTCCACTGCGAAATCATTGCACTGCAATCAGAACAGAGGTCACGCAGTGGATTCACACCGACTTCATGCTTAAACTGCGACGGTTAACATTGGCACTAGAGCTTGCATTTCGCACCCAACGTGATGCCACGCAATTTTATTTCTATTATCACCATCCACAAAAGTGCAAGTGGACATTCACTCGGCATGCTTCATGCGAAGCACAACAAGTGAGCATTTCTCCTCTACTATAAGAGTAACATTTCCACAAGCATGCAAACGAAGTCGATGTCGTCGGTCTCGTCATTGCATTTGGTTTTTTAAGGAATACAGAGTAAAAGACTGGCGCTCATACACCCGTCCATAGCTTTGTCTTGCGGTGTTTCTCTTCAGATCCTGCGACACATGCAGCCAACGCGTCCATTGCATCCTTGGCACTCATTGCCTTCCCCATTACCGTATGCGCCAAGCTCCCTATATGTTGCTACTCATTCCTATCAAAATTACTGCCGCTGCATTATGGTCTTGGCGTGTGCTACGACAAAACAGCACCGCTACTGGGACTGCATCTCATCTGACAGGCTTGTGGTGGCAGGCACATCACTACACTTTGGCTCGTGTTAATTTCACATTTCCATCACAGGCGCAACATTATCGAGTCAATCGTAGTCGCACACTTTCGCATGTATGTATTCTAACAGCCACTAATCTATTTTAAATAACCTCAGCCCCTACGCACAAACCTCACATTTATTCGTGTACCTGCGCGCGAATGAGCAGGCTCAAGTATTTGCATCCTGTGAAACGAGTGCTTAGGGGCCGGCTCTCAACTGCTTAGACAATATTCCTTCACGTTTCGCATTTTGGATTCTACGCACCACGACCTTGCGTATCCATTTTTATCGAAAAAGGCGCTGCTATTTCAAATCGTGTGCAGCAGCGAATATGCAGTTCTTTCTTGCAATTCGTTCATAAAACAGAAATGCAATGGTCGTCCAGTTGTAAGCAAAGCAAATTTGCATTAGTCAAGCAAAACAAACTGCCGGTTTCCTAACTAGAATGAAGCGGTGAGGAAATGCAAAAAGAGCTTCCCTTTCTGGGTGCAGAATCGCCTAGGATACATTGCATAATCTCCTCTTACCTTTTGTTAATCCCCACTACATTCTATTCTATTCTCCTCTACTTAAATTGTCCAGTCTCGGAAGTCTGACACCCACAAATCACAATTCCAAATAAATCCAGGTCACTACTCGACAATGGTTGCGAGTCGTCACGTGCGGTTCATCATTCGGCCAATCCGATCAGTGCTTAGGCTTCAGCATTCCATCTTCATGTGCTCCCACTCATAAAAAGCTCCGTTCGTATCTATGCACCGATATGGTTCACCAATCCTCAATCTCGGGAGACAAGGTAGCATTTGATAAGCGTATTTCACTGACGGCAAAGATGTCATCAACGGCGTCACAGGTAGGCTAAATATGATGTTGTGGAATATATCCATATGGTCGTGTGGCGTAAATGCTCCTCCAAAGAATATGAAAACCAGAAGTGGAAGAAAGGACAAAAAGAAAGAATATTTGACAATATTAAGGGAAACGCTAATAAAATTCTGGGATTAGTATGAGGAGAAGTAGAATATTTGGACGGTAATTGTGTAAAGGTTAGTGAGACGACGTGGAAGTAAAAAGCGATGATGGCAACAGTAGCTACATCGCTAAACACGAGGCAACGTTTGGTCACTTCTACATTGCAAATGAATTTAAGTGGAAGAAGGTCTGTCCATCCACACAGTCGGCTAGGCCATTGGAAGTAACTAAGCCACCACCACCAAAGCCACCGCCGTATCTACCCATTCCAATGATTTTATATTTATGCTCCAGCACAAACACCGGCACCACTCCTTCCAATGCACCTGCTGCACAGTGTAGAAAGTGAGGTCACACAGACTTCTGTCAATTTCCAGCTCTGATGTGGACTTGTGTATCTTGCACTGACCGCGATCGCCGCCCTCAATCAAAGTGCCAGTGCCACTCATACGGTCCACTAACATTGCACATTCACCAGATATGCTTTTTGTACAAAAATCAACAAGTCAACGTTTCTTACCTGCCGTAAGAAGAGTTGTGTTTCTGCAGTCAGCATCGGTGCAAAGAATTTTATCCGTTCCATCAGTAAGGCTAACCCCAAGTGCCTCGTTGCTTGACGCGAGCGGAGCGCCTTTGACGGAGGACGACACAGCCATCACGACATCCACACCTAGGAGACAGTTTCAAGCACACACTTTGTAGGGAATATTTGGCAATAGACCATGAATGGTGTACTGTCTCAAATCTCATGCTGCAATTCTTCTCCTCCGATCCTGCCATGCATGCAAATATGAACTCCCCCAATCAAGGTCACTTGGCCTCCTCCATGATACCGTCATTACGGCATAACCTGTAGCAGTCACGATGATGATGGCTGGAGCTAAAAGATATGAAATGTTTAACAGTAAAACACCCGGTGCCTGTTTGCTTCTCGTGAACTAATGTAGAAGTGGCTCATCATGCCATTGTATGCACCAGACTCTAAGTGCCCTGCAAGATATTCCCACCAACACTGCACATGCAGTGTACACTTACCTCTTACTCTTACGAAGCGCTACCCAAAGTCCAATCAGTGCTTACTGCAGCAGAATGTGATGGATTGGCATTAAGTTGCCATTCACAAGCCCCTATGATAAATGTGCAGTGGTTGACATCACTTTATGTCGCCCCTCCTATAAGTGTGCGACGGATACTGCATTCCTTCCTTCATCCCTTCCAAACAGTGTTCAGCGTCCAATCGACTGCTTCGACTCACAAATATCTCCAGCCTATGTCCACGAGTGGAAAAGGCACGTACACCTTCAGTCCAGATGGATTGCATGCTAGTCTCGCGAGGCACTTCACAGCACTCTGTGCGTTAGACCATTTAAATTCACCAGCAGTGAGCAGTAGCAAACAAATTACAAGTAGAATGGGAAAGCGGGGCAAGGCATGTCAAATCACAATTGAAGAGGGCAAAATCAGGACAACATGGGATGGACACATTACCATGAAGATGGATTAGTGCAAAATGTAATTTATGGTAGCCAAATAACTGTAGCCTGTTTAATTTGCATAAGCCACCACTCACTATGCACCATACTCTCAGTATGCTTTAATCTATTTTTATCACCAGCAATGTGAATGCCATAAGCTACAACGAATTCGCACATTACTCCCGCCTCAATATTCTGCAATCACCTTTGGATACCATCTGCAATTCACTCGCCCTATTAATAATTCTTGTCATTTTCTCTGCCGAAGTCGAATGACCATCCTTTGACAAATGCACATATGTTAGTCCATCCTCTATTTTTAAATTAGATCCGCGTTAGTGTTTGCATGGCTAATTCACCCTACTCACACCTACTCCTTTTCCATTTTAACAGGCGCTACGTTGCCCTTTCGCAGTGCATGCTGTTAGGAATAAGCGGTTGCGGCATGTAGCATCCTTGCAAAAGAAACAATGTTAGAGCCGTCCAGTTGTGAGCGACGTTCAAAGCTATAGGCAAAGCCACACTTGTCATGCCAAATGAAATGCCGATCTACTGGCTTGGGTAAGGCGGTGCCGTAAAGCAACTCAACCATTTATCTATGAGTGCTGGGTCATTTGCGATGCAATCCATTCTTTCCACGTGTAAGCTACTCGCCTCAACTCCACTTTACTCCATTATGTCCTCGTCCACTTGGCATTGTCTAAGTCCCAGATGTCTGACACGCGCAACTCGCGAAGATGAAGAGATCCAATTTATCATGCCACTCTACTACAATTACACGACTCGACATGTGCCTCTTTGACCTACTAACCTAATTAGTGTTCAGTGTCTAGTCGACTACTCACACCGGCGAAAACACTGTCTAGGATTATGTTTGTAAACGGCAGTTGTAGACAGCATTTCTTACGATAAACAGAGGCGCACTTAAACGCTGACATCCTACTTATTAGGATGGAGGTTTAGGTGATGCTTACCGTCTGCCAACCACCTGTTGCGGGATCGCTACCTCCGGTGGGCATGGCTTTCAATGCCACGTCAAATCGAGATCGTTTGAACGGAAAGGTAATTTGTGTTGTGCAGTGTTTGGATTGAGAAGGATACGAATCCCAAATGCTACAACAATGTATTTAGTCTTCCCTATCATTGCACATTATTAACTTAAAGTCCTCGTCTTAAAGTTGAGCTCATTTTACAGGCTGCAGGCGAGTGAACGGAATAACCAAATGCTGCTATGTGCGACTGTGTATTCAGCAAAGAGGTAGTTTTGGGTTAAATGCGCGAGAAGTCGCCACCTCATATCAATTACCATTTGTTGATGATCAAAAACAAACGAGAAAGGGGACAAAGTGGCATTTGGCCCGCCCATTTGTCAATTGATTCCCAAGGTCAGTTAGGAGTTATTCCATTTATAACTGCAAACAACGAATGTTTTTTTTTTCATTTTCTTAAGTCCTTCCTCAACTGATCCTATTAATTAACCTCCTTCTACAAAGTTATTGATATCACCTAGACCAGGCTTCATGAGGTTGCGTCGTGACACAAAGAAGGTTGTTGAAGGAACTCCGTGTGCGTAGGCAGCATCCCTAATTATCAAGCTCTCCCGCGCGGTTACATCGTACGTGGTGATGGTAGCATTATCTAAGGCGCAAAAATCTTGCTTTCATTTTATTCCCCCTCTTCGCTGCACTTCCTCCAAATAACAAATTGGAGAGCACATCAAATAAATTTACTTGTCTGGAGTGTTTTGCGATATGAGATAGGTAGATGCTGCCATTTGTATGAGGCATAACAGCTTCCTTAATACCACCCATTTAAGGCTCTTGTGGAGAGCCGATGTTGAATAAAGGACTGGTAATGCTGCGTTCTGATGTTAAACGCTGACCTCCGTAGGCAAAAGCACTCGTTCAACGTCAATAACAACGCAAATAAACCAAGAAGACTCAACACACTTGCACATAACTGCCATTTTAGCTGACATTGTAGTGGCTCCTATGCCGCACTCTGCAAAAGATTCCATTATTTCTCTAGCTTAATCTGTTCCAACTCCACTTGCAATATTTGGCAACCACGTTAGCCCTCAGTTTACAGAAAATGGCCGTAGTGTTAACTAGTAGGGCATTATACACACACGTGTGCATAAGTTTACCAAAAGACTCACTACTGTCAGCACCAATGAGAGTGGTGCAACTCTAAGCCAGTGAATTTTGAATGTCAGCCAAAGTGCTTGAATACGGCTGCTACTGCTACTGCTTGTGGTGTGGGTGGCTGTGTTGGCCCAGATGAAAGACAAACAATTACAACGCCCTTCGCCAGGATTGCGACTAAAGGTCACGTCTTCGGACTGCATGGGGGAAAGAGGCAGGCTGGTAGATCCTGGCTCATTAAACACCCAGAGACCAGTGAAAAATGAAAGTGTCCTTTTCAACACCAGTTAGCTCCCGAATTTTTTCCGCAAAAGAAGCCAGTAGGACAAATAGTACCATAATAAATGAAAAACCACCCCACGGCCCCAACACCAATGCGAAATTGACGCTCCATTTCGGTGAAAAGTAAGTGTGCAGTAGGTAAAGAGTCTCTTTTCCAAAAGTAGTGGTACAATAATCACACAAATGTCATTAATTTCTCCCGAGAACTGGGTGGGCAATTCGATTATCGCATCTTACTTCCTCAGGAATGGGTGGAGAGCCTAAAGAAAGGTGATAATTTGGGAAAGTCAATGGAGTTAATTCCAGAAAATCGTCCTAATTAGTAGCATTCATTTACCAAAGGCTGGTGTTTTTGAATCAGGCACATCCAAGAACACAAAGACTTTGGATTAAACAAAAGAACACTTCTTTGAAGTACCACCAGCCAACGTGTCAATAAAAGCAGTCGTGCTGCCATGGCAAGTTGCCCAAGCAAATAACGGGATGGAGAATTAGTTTCAAAGCCCAAGTAAGCCATTGAAGTCAAATCGAATACTCAAAATGAATTCGACGCACCTCTTCAACTGCCATCCTTGAAGACAAATAAAATGCAGCAGTAGGCTGAAGAAGGTGAAGTGGAGGTGGGAAAGAATGTAGGATTGGTGAATGAAGAATTGAAAGAAGACCCACGACATACTGGACTTGCATTCAGAAGATTGGTTTAAAACAGCTCCTGATGAGATCGGACAAAGAGGAAGTAGAGACGTGTTGGAAGAATAAGAGAGGGGATGATATGATAACATCTCAGACACTTTGTCCACCTGCTGCCAGTTGATCGCTCTCTTAAACGTAATTACCAAAGATACACTTTGACAGCAGAAAGAAGCTAGTAAGTACAGAAGCAGGTAGTCCAAGCGAAATTCAGCATCGCGTTTAGAACCCCTGAACCGGAAAGGGATGTAGAAAAACAAGAGTAAAGCGGGTCATTTTCAAAGAAGGCTAGAAGGAAAAAAAGGGGTTCAAAATTAAAGGGAAGCATCAACAATTGAAAAAAACCCCTAAAGCGACAGCGATTGAGATGAATGAGAGGAAGTTAGACATATTTCATAAGATATTCAGCGTGGAAGACAAAAACTTGTTCGGATAGGAAAATTCAGCACAACAAAGGGGTAGACAAGTGGGTGAATGGACCGCTAATGATCTAGTGGTCGTGCATACTCCAACCCCACTAACAGAGAGACACCGCGACTAGGTTCCTGTGACATGGTGTTGAGGTTGGAAACAACCTTTAAAAGAAGCAGTAATGACTTATGCTATGAAGTACATCGTAGTTAAGTTCATTGAAGCCTTCCCTAAGCGGCGTCAAAATACGATACTAAGAGTAGGGAATGAGGAAATAATGATTGAAGAGTGTTGAATTGAGTTGTGCCAAAATGCATACCGGCTTCTCGGAGGAGGTAAGGGACAGGCGAAAATATGCTCATGGCTGAAGAATGCGCAAGCAAAAGCAATGTTGGCAAGAAGTAGAAAGTAGGCAAATTAGAATAGAAGTTGGACGCGAAAAAAGCGCTAAAATAATTCATTACTGGTGTGGTGATGCAGGATTCGACAGAAATAAGGGATGTAATAGTCTCCATGTAGGCAGAGGGGGATAGAAGAGAGGGACCAAATTTTTTAGCATCATTTAGCACTGGGGAAGGGGTGAAGAGTGAATGAAAATGTGTGCCAAGTGAATTCGGGTTAATTATTATTGTTTGGCTGATTGATAGATGCACAGGTGTAAATGTGGTCGCAGACCTGCATCGGCTGGTGGATGACTGTCCGAATGGATACAAAACAAGTCCCTCCATTGACTTTTCAACAAAATTCGTAAACAAATAAAAAGCAAAGTAAGCAGTGCACCAAGATTCAAGTGCTTATTGGACTACAGTTGCTTCCTCGAATTGATATCTAGTAATAGCAGGAAGGAACTCACATCCTCATAGCACTTTGGCAACGCAAATGCAGCTTTATGCACTGCCTTGGTGTAGAATTTGCAGTCTGCCGGCGGCTCGCGAGACGCTTCGCTGAGATTGATGTTCTGCATTCACAAACCAGCGATAAATTTGCACCCAAACGTGTTCACTCTCAGGTCAGACAATGGGCAATAGCGCGCTGATCGCTTACCTCATTTTTGCATGCGATAACATAGCCAGAGTGGCCAGAAGTGAAGGTTGGAACGATGTTGTAGGCATAGGCCACATTCGGGAATACATCCCTGCAGAAGCCTACCATTTTTTGAATGATGGGCAGATCCAGAAATGGACATTCACCTGTGTGAAGCAAGTAGGAGTCACATGTAGTAGGTCGTGATACAGACTTAAGAGATCTAGCTACAATTTGGAAACAACCAACAGGGATTTCAATGCTTCTGACACCAAAATATTGATCGGACATGAGTGGAAAAGCCCCATGTTCGCCTTCTGAACGTCTGCATGAGAGAGATTTACAGGTGCGGAGGTTCAGAGGACCAGAGAAATGAGAGAAAACAAAACTGACTTGGACTTAAAACATAGCTTAAAGTGTCACGTAGAATTCGCTCATGGGAAATCCCCAAAGCCATCGAATCAACGACTCAGTATCTTTGGGTGGCATAACATACAGCTTCGATCTGCTTAGAGATAACGCAAGAGCGCAGCCGGTTTAGAGGAGATGATTGACACACTTATAAAGATAAACTGATCAGCCTGATCTTTTGGATTTACATACAAGTTCCTTTGTTTGCCAGATGTAGCCCCATGCTCCATTTGTACAAAAAAGTACCCCACCATCTAACAAATACCCCAAAACCATCCTCCAAACAGAACAATTTGCCACTCTGACTATCCTGACACCGAGCATGAGATAACGCCGCATGTTCGCACATTCTCGCCCCATGATCAAATATGCCGTGTTCAGCGGCATTGAAGAAGGATTCCTCCATTGTGCAACATCAAGACAGGCCTCTAAGTTTAGATGTTGCACGCATCGTCCAAAAGTTAACAAAGATAGCTATGCTGCATGCTGAAAGCCAACGTGAACAAACCCGGGTTTACAGCCGACTGGATTTAAATCAGTAATACTATCCAACCATCTTACCACCAAGTGGCTGAATGTTCCATCAGCGTAACATGCTGGGCCTAAAGTCCTCTGCAGATACAGGTAGACATCCGTGGATTTGGATTTTACATCATTTTTGACAATAAACTAGCAACGTCTAGACTGCAGCAGTGGACACAGTCCTCACTTGATACCACTCGTAGTACGACCACAACATGATCCCTTTCGGTAAGTGCAAGAACCCCAGTTTAACTTAATCGCCTCCTTCGTGTTTCAAAGCTTGTCTCTCAGCAGTTTCGGAAACACTCACACGGAATGGAATGGAATTGACATCCAATAATTGTGGAGTCATGACTCACACTTCAGTTCGGGACTTTGCTCGCGAAAAACGCAGCAAATGGCATTTGCTTGCCTCTAAACATCTGAGGAAACCGAACGGGCAACAATTTTGATGCATCACAAGCAGAATTGCCTTACTTGAAAAGGAACCAGGTCCATGGGCGAATTTTAGGCAAATAGATTATCGCAGAGGGAAATGTACCTCACTCCCTCAAATCGTTGACCGAATATGTAAATATAAGCAATTTTAGCCTCATTTTCAAGCACCCGACGAAATCTTTGCTGCATTTCTCCAAATTTAGGAGAAACTGTGAAATGGCGGGAGACATGCTTCATTTCATGCTATTTAAATGACCAGCAATCGCGTATAGTCGAATGGAAAGCTCCAGACGTAGATCAATCAAAGTGAATGCCTTTGGTCATCCACTGAAAGCAACAGACGTCCCTGTCTACTCTCTTCGTGCAAAATCAGAAAAACAATTTCAAATTGAAAAAAAAAACTAGCAATCAGTTCCAAAATAGTCCGCTTCAAAAACTGAAACTGAAGCGAGATCTATGTATTTCCATTTCCCAACATGATGAGTAGAAGCAGTTACAAACTCACCCTGATTACAAATGATTCCATCATCCGTAAGCGCTGAACTCAGCAGCTGGAAGTATTCCTTGTTAAAGAGTGGAGTGGAAGGACCTGTTAGGAAACAAGAGCGATCGGTAAGTTTGCCTGATAACACAGTCTGCACCAGGATCTCTGAGTCCAGTTGATCAACTTAAATGTTTTGTAGTAACGCCTATTTTCGCTGTGTATTCTCCAGTCTAAGATGTTTCACTTCACCAGTAATCAAGTTAATCATGGGACTGTGGCGTTTGACGTGTGATGACAGACTGTATCATCAAAATATCCAAGGCTGAGACTTTGTGCGATAACGTCACACCAACAACCAGCCTACTTCGCTTTACCTCCTCGCCCAGTTTACCGTCAACATTTCCAGTCTTCCGGCTTTTCTACGTCACTGTGGATAAGTGCTATTTATGCACTTCTGTTGCATAAATTTACAACACTGGTTGACAAACACGACTTCCTCCTAGTTTCTAAACACCGTGGCAGCTGGGTCACTACACGAATTCTAAGGTAAACACTTACCTTCGAAGGATGCCAAGCTTGTATTTGAGAAGAAAGAGAAGATACTTGAGATTTAAAAGTGTTCTATGTTAGACTTCATGAATAAAAATGAAGCGAAGAGTGGAGAGGAGTCATAATGCCAAGACCACATCGCATTAACGCTCTAATCAGTAAAACAGGTGGGAAAATTGTATTTAAGAGACATGCACAATCCAGGACCCGTTTCTACCACTGTTTTGACATATTTATGGTCCCATTGTCCAAGGTGTGAACGTGACTTGATTTCACTCCCAGAGTGTCTGAGGGCCGTAGTAATGCCTGTTAAAACGACTTGGGAGTCAATGCTAGTTGCCTCACGATGACCACGCAACTATGACAATGGGGTCATGCCCAGGGCTAGTGGTCTTCAGACTGCAGAGCATGCGCATGTGAAGCTGTAATCAAACACCCTTAGCGTTTTAAGAACACAACATGTGCGGAGCATTGAGTGCCAACTCTTGAACTAGAGCTTACCATCGTTTTCACATACAGCAAAAAATGAAAAATCTGACACATGGTGCAAGGGCAGATGGAAATGCTGCGATTCCAAAAATGCACACCTCCCATTCCACATCAAGTTTAAAATTAAATGGTGTCAGAATTATACCGATATTGCCCCTTCGTTATACGGAGAAAGTGGTTCCGATTATTATGTCTACTGAATCCACGAAAAAGTCAAGTTGGCGTGAGTGATGCCTCATTAACACTACAGCACATCGTACGATAGCGGTTTAGGAGGCATTACACAGGCGTCAAAGTAACATAATATGGGTTTTATATTACATTATTGAATGTAAAGCAAATAAACATTGATAACTGTCATAAGAATGTACTCCTGAAGTAGTATCATTGAATTAATGCCGAAAAACCACTATTTTTATAATCTGGTGAGAGATGTGACTGTAAGGCTAGTAGGAGCCTCCTCAAAAAGGCAGTCAACCCAATTATTTAGTTAGACGCAAGGGGTAAAAAGAGCTCTAACAATGCTAACGCGTGGTCACAAGCGAATGAAGACAACTACCTACCACCGGGATCGGTGGAGTCTGTGATAATGACATCATACTTCTCCCCCTTGGTCGCATGCTCCCTCAGAAAAGCGAAGCCATCAGCAACATGAACGGAGACCTTGGGGTGGTCTAGGCTCGACGCGGTAAAGGGAAGATACTTGCGAGACAGGTCGAGCACCATACTATCGATCTCTACGAGGTCAACGTGTTGCACACACTGATGCCGAACGACCTCTCTTGCGACACCACCGTCACCACCACCGATAATTAGAACGCGGCGCGGGTTAGGGTGCACGCTCAGAGGGATGTGGGCAACCATCTCCTGGTAGAAAGCCTCATCCCTTTCGGTCAGCTGGGTACGTCCATCAAGTACCAGGACGCGTCCGTATGTCGCACTGAAAATAAAGTTGTGATAATTAGTCCCACTTATTAAAATTGAACAGTAACAAGTGGAATGGAAAATGAACCTTTCGAAGATGAGAACATCCTGAAACTTGGATTTGCCCTCGAATAAGACCTCATTGACCTTAAGGCTGAAGGCCTGACCGGGGAAACCAGAGGACACTTCAGAAAACCACCCCTTCATTATGGAATTCATGGTACAACGCTAAAACTAACAAAAGGAAACGGGTTCGAAATTTGTGTGTACAAGATTCGATAAGAAATGCTTAATGTGTGCATAGATTTATGAAATACCGAGAATTCGGTTAAAATGAGGATTTTCGTTTTTGAATAATAAGATGGTATGGAATACCGCAGCAAAACTAGGTTTAAAAATCGATATGGACCTACTAATGAAAATAACCAAGAGGGTTAAAAATGGCAAGTGGATCGCAAATAATGCAAGAAAAGTCACAATTTCAGCGACAAACACCTTGTCGAACGTGTACTGCATCAAAGTAAATGGTAATGCAATCAAGGTGTGACAACAACAGCACAATAAGAACTTGGTAGCAATACAGTCGTGATGTTTCGTGAGTGACGACGTCACAGAGACACGTTCATATCACCTCTAAGAAAACACGAGCAGTAAATAGGTTGCTGCTATAAAGGGGGACAAATCCGGATAAAAGTAGGCAAATGCAGCTTTAAATCTTTAGACGTGCTCGATTATGAGTTGCATTTGACGCAAAATGGCTCAATGCACATAGAAAAACAGAAAACGGAAGATCGGCACAGAATATGGAACGGTATAACGACAAGGCCTCGTAAGATTCATCAAATAAACTAATATGGATCGCCTAGGTTTTAAGTACCATGGCAAGCAGCGAAAGTGGAGGGTTCAGGACGGTGCTAACGGTGCACCATGAAAAGAATGAATCGGGTCTTAAAAAGGCCGGCATCAGCAAAGCAAGAATTCACAAACTGTGTGGACAAGACACTTACTTCACAATGATTCCAAGACATTCATGCATAAATTACCACCCAAAAATGGCCTACTGACAGAAATCAAGCATAAAAGTATAACATATGAAGACCAGGGAAACAAAGTGACGGTAAATAAAGGCTGTTTTCACATAGATCAGCCACCTGGAAGTGATAAATCAGCCACCATTATCATATGTCAATTAAAGCAGGACATCTTGTTTCCTATGAAATAAACAATGAAGCACATAACGAAAACAGGACAAAACATGCCAACACGAGAACACCATGCGCCGATATGGTATTCATAAAGCGCGCTGTCTAAGCTAGAAGGTCATATCAGCGTTTTTAGTATGTTTGTATGTGCGACATATTATTATCAGTTCAATGAAACGACTTCTGCTTTGTGTGGCGTATTATGCAATGAAATCAATGCGTTGCATTTACGAAACTGGCTTAGCAGTGGATTGCACTGAAATCAAATCAGTGACTAGGGCCTATTAGTAATTAAAATTAATATTTGATTTATGGCGAATACAAGTGATTTTCCTTTCATAAAAATAATAGTAGGTTAGTGATAAGCAATAAGTAAATGACTTGTATGGTCATTTGGGACTAAATGCCCAAGGGATGCAAAGGGATGCTGGAATAAACTGCGCATGTAATTGTGTATGCAGACAGTGTGTGTGCGCATTGTATGTGTGTGTAGGTAGGTGGGTAGGCGTGCTAATTGTTTGGGAAGCAGGTGAACCTGTTAAAATGACTACGCACTTACACAGCGATACATCAACAACGGAGTGCTGTACTTCACCCAAAAACGAATTCAGGAAATTAAAAAGGTATTTAATTTATTGCAAACCCAATCCTGCACAATGTTTGCATCATCACTGGTGTGTTACATGTTGCGGTCAGCTTTGAAGGCCTCAGCAACCGATAGGAATTTTGTCCACTGTGCAAAAGTTGAGGACCTCACACCACTGTTAATGTCCAAATCCCAGTTTTGCCGTTTAGGAGAAGAAATTATGCCCAATCACCACATCGTTTCATAACTCATTAAGCCTTGCTATCCAACAAAAGGTGAAGAGTCATAGGAAAACACGACAACACCTCACAACCCAGAAACCAACCTTGAAAGTGCGCAAACACAACAGTAATAGATGAGGGGCTGATATTCCTCCTCACTTTTAATAATGTCAGACGTTGCCATCACCAAAGTGCATAAAATATGTACTGCATGCTTCGCAGCATAATAAAATGTAAATGGATGAAAGCTAGTTGTCAGACATCAAAGATGGTTTTTAAAACCACTCATGATTCATTCTAGGTGGTGCAAAATATTACACAACTGGCAGTAAAGAAAGTCACTCAAGTGTAGCAGCTCCAAGAGAATGCGAAGGAAGGACAGATGGCACAGGAATGTGAACTGTGGAGAGGAAGGGTAGTGCGAATGAGAAAGCTTATCGGTTAACTGACATGGCAGAAACGGAGACAAAAGCAGCAGGTTAATGTGTTGACAATCGGTGCGGTCAGTGTATTACGTAGGCATCATAATTTTTGCCAATTTGAGCATAAATCAAACAAATGGGGCAAATGCCGTTTGTGCTCAGACGATCTGACTTCATTGTCGACGACCTGTTATTCGGCTAGCTTTGATGACATGCTGGCATGGCGAGGTGGTGGTGCTGCCAATGCTACTCTGCACCCTTCATCTTACCACACAGGTCGAGGTATCCTCCAGCCACACAATGACATCTGAGTTGAGTACATCAACGGTTGTCTTAGAATGTTCCTCAAGATAAGATGACGCAGAATCTAGTGGGAGGATTTGTCTTTTACAGTGCCTACCCAGTAAAATTCGGAATTCCTCTCACGAAGAGTGTTGCTTAGTCCCAAACAAACGACAGCTCTACCAGCGATACTACCTCCACCATGACCAAAATATGTTATTATATAAATAATAGAATTAAGTAGGCTACTTGCGTTAAAGATGTCAACAAATAGAGGGTTGGCTCTTATAGGCAATTATCTGGATCCAACCCACATGACCGTGTATTTTGGCTCATTTACGAACAGCGAGGAGAAATGTGCAGATAGTGTAGGATCAGACGTTAATTTGTATAACAGGAAAGCCCATTTATTCAATCTAGGTGGGGTAGGGAATGCAAGCACTACTGCTCACAGCGTTCATGCCTCTGTCCAGTCACAGGCACATTTTACGCGAGGTCTCCCATTACACTTGTGATTGCTTATTAATTGCCTGTTTTGCACCTACATATGTCGCCACGATCAGGTGTCTCGACAATGAGTTGTTACATGTGTAGATTCGACTTTCTCCATTTCTTGATTGCAGTCCTTTTTGACAGGGTCGTGCATTGATCAGAGGGATGAATTTGCATGCCTGGGCGTGATCTCTGACCTTGCAGAAAAATAAGCCTTAGCAAAGATGTGGTTCAGAGTATAATTAATGAAATAGAAAAATTTTGTGCCGTTTATAGGCCATCAGTGCTCAGTAGGTTACTAATGCAAAAAGGCCGAGGTGATAATTTAAAGTGCTGCCTTCATTCCACTTGACTGTGTCGTTGCAAGTCAGTTACTGATGAATAGTCAGTAGCTGTACACATAAGGTATCCACGGCAAAGTGTGGATGAAGTGCGACAGACGTTATGTGTGCTTGATTTATCATGTTCTTTGCAAAAGTGTAAGGAAAGAGAATCTTTGTCGTGGCTGTTAATACATTCCGGACCTCGTTTCTTTGACAAATGACATGGAAAATATGCTGACTATTTACCTGTCCAAAGAAGCCTTGGCGACCTAGTCAGAGTAGTTAATGCATCCAACCTGCCACCTTCAAATTGCCCTCCCAATATTTAGGTCAGAATTCTCCAGTAAACGTATTATTCCTCCTCCCTTCTGTTACCTAACTTTCTCCATGCTCCGTGGAGTAATGCGTAAGAATTTGTGCATTATAAGGAGCAGATATTAGGGCAGAGGAGGCCTTTGACATTGTGCTGCATTAAGTGCAGGGTGACTGAAACGTTTTCGATTACAGGACAGAAGTGGTGGTGCGGCCGACTGTGGCTTCTGGCAGACGCTGCACGTGTATGCCTTTGCATCGCGAAGCTCCTCCGTTCCCGTGTATTGTGCTATACTCTCCTACTGCAAAGCGTATAGTTCGTGGGGCATGACAAGTTGACTTGTTACCCGAGTAATGGCAGCGAAATCGTGCTTGCAAAGTCTTGGATTACGAGAAGTCGAATTAGTGATCACAAGTCTTGTGACTGCACAGAGAAATGTTGTTTGGGTGGTATGCATGATGAGAAAGTAAGAAAACAGTATGACATCCATTCTACACTTAGGCACCGCCTGACCAACGAATAGCTTCCGAATCGTGTCGTGTTTGGGGACTTGAAGGGAATACTCCTGCCCTGCAGTGCCTACATTGGTTTTTAATGAAGATAAGCAAAGTCAGTAAACACTCGTGAGCATCTTCATGGCAATCGCTATCTACCTACTGCCTTCCATCACATTAAACTCACTTGACATAGATTAGTTTCGCTCTTCGCCATGGTAAGAAAATGGCAACATGATTGCTATGGACGGGCTTCTGAGACTGACTGCAATGGTGACCTCCATTAGATTTTGTTGAAAGATGTCTGTTATCTACTTTGTGTGCAATCGAAATTGTGAACAGATGGACCCTCATATCCGTATAAGGTCGGCTTTATATCGGACAGCATGCAGCAGTCCATAGGTATCCGTCAACAGTCATTTGACCATTCAAATCCTGCCTGTTCACCCTCTTTTGAATGATTTATAAAGGCAACATTTGTGGACATCCTCCGGATTCATTTACTAGCCCATCCCATCAACACAGGTGGCATTGTGCCTCACCACAACACTATGACCTCTAATGTCAGTCCAGCTGTATGATATAATAGCCCACATCGCCATCCCACTAAGTTGGTGGGCCATCTGTGGTATTCATCTATCATACCAATGGTGGAACGTAACTTTGAGCTATTAACGTACATAATTTATAAGCTTTAAGCATTGTAGCATAATTAACTTAGTCATCCTCTCAGTGACAATAGCTTGTGGCTTTCTAACCACACGTCGATCCTTGCCCATGCCAGCAAACGATCTCTCGCATTGACTTGTGCCTCAGTTAAGTCAGTTACCTCGGAGTTTCTACAATCGAGGTGGATAACGGATACCACATTTAGTAATGGCTTCCTTTTTCGGAGGTCATTTAATTGCGCGATGGATATTTCTGCAACATTTCGAAGGTGTTCAAGAGAACACTTTCCCTTCGAAAACAGGCGCAGCTAGTCAAGCACTCGAAAGCACATCGTATTGTTGCAAGAGATTGTGCGATCTCATGCAATTCTGTCTCATTCCCTTCCCAAACTGCAAGTGGTGGTCGCCTCGCCTTGACTCGAGACAATTTCAGCCAGGATAGGTCAAATGACTCGAATGTGAAATAAATGTAGACGAACTAGTTTTTTTTTGCTGATATCTACAGGTAAATCATTTGTCAAAAGTGCGATATTTTAGCTCACGCCTTCCTAAGAGCATTCTTTCAATATAGTAGACTTATATCACTTATTTTGTTTTATAAAAATACATCTTTGGTCATGTTGCATGAACAATTCGTGTCAACCTGCTGCGCGATAGATAAGTCTGCTCTGATCAAGATGTACTTAGTGATTGGCTTGGCGTGAGCAAATGTTTGGTTGTTCGGCTCTTCTGATTCACACCTTTTTTGATGAAGATCTTTGGATTCAAAAATGTTCAACAATGGGGCATTAGGTGCCAGATCAGGGCCATTGATGAGAGTGTCTCCAACTCGGAGAGGAGGTTGTTATCAGGTTTGTAATGAGTGCCCAATGCGCATGGCATGCAGACATCGCTGAGCACATATGGTTTCGCAGAGATGAAATAGCAATTCATCCCTAGGCACTAAATTTTAGGTGACGGACAAAGACAACGGGATTGAGTTTGCCACCTCTGTGCAGTATGGAGGTGAGTGTTTCGTGAAAAGAGGGAATTACAAGGATGATCAATGGTGGTGCAGCGCAGGCTGCAATAGAATACAATGCATACTAAGTGCATTCTGATTACTTGTGGAATCGTGCAGGTGAACCCATTACATTGAAAATGACTTGATCTTCCCACCTACCTTAGTGAAAAGTACTTCGCATCGCAGGGAAGAACAGGCTCTAAAAATGAACTTTATCGCATCAAACCTTGATTATTTCAATGCTCTAAATTCGGCTTAGCAGGCTTATGAAGCAAGCATTGAACTGCGAGTTAACCCACCTAAAACTCAACCACTATCCAAAAGCGTGTATTTGTCACAGCCGATCGGCTGCGAGGTTGCTTCCTACTGGCTCATTCGATGTACCGTGCATCCAATGGAGCACGCGTACGAGAAGTCGTTGGTCGGCTCTTCTGCATCCTTCCATGTCGTAAAATTGCTCCAACTTCAAATGAAGGAAGACAATTATCTATTTCTGTGTGATCATGAAGAAGAGTATTGATGTCGGCTAGGGTGGTGGAGATGAAGCGTGAGGCAATCTCTGCTATGGAAGTAATCCGTGCCCATCCTTCACTGATGACACTACATTTTGTTGGATTGATTGAATACTCTTGGACGCTTGAATATCTGAAGATGCACCCATGCCGCAATGAGGAGTGAGGTGATTGGGGAAATGAATTTGACTTACTCAAAGGATGCTAGTGGAGAATGAGGTAGAAAGAGAAGATAGAAAGGAATTAATACTGGATTGGAGAGAAGGCAAATGTAAGAGAAGCGTGGCGTTTCCATTTCACCAAAGTGGAAACACCAGGGTAATGAGACGAAATGGGGAGTACTTACACCTCTTCTTTGGGTGAGTTGAATGCATGAAGCATAAATGGTAGGAAATAATGCAAGCTTCGGTGTTTGAGAGCATATAGTATGTAATTGGAGCGAAGTATGGAAGAGGGGAGTAGACGAAAGATCTCTTCCTCCCCCTTTCATAGACGTTATTAGACCTAGTTCCTACGCGTGTACATTGGTCCCTAATACCAGGGAGAACGGAATAAAATATTTTAATTTAGTGTCTTGGGCTGTGATTAGTCGACTTGTAGTGACAAATTGGAGTGATAGGACGGAATCAAGTGCTAACGTGGATGCCGTCTCTGAAGCACCAACGATGGATCAGATGGCACTGCTCACTTTCTCCTTTTTGTATCCTATCCTAGTCTGTCATGGTCTTTCGAGGATGGCTGGTCTAGTCTGCTCTGATCCAGTCCAATCTAGTCTGATTTTGTCGAGTCTAGTCAAGCGCACCTCGTTGAAGTGCTTCCAAAGTAAGGAGGGTGGGTCAGCTGCTACTACTGCTACCATCGATTTGGCGGTTGTTGACGCATGTAAGTTGCATAAAGGTAAAAGTGACATAGTAAGAGATGTGTAAGGTGTAAAATTGAATAAAGGGATCGGGTACTTACTCCCAAAGAATGAAACGCAGCTATCGAAGGAATATTCCCAACTTTATACCTAGACGAATCATTGCCTCGTACTCCGGGAGGACAATGGCTATAATTGCAATTACCTGGAGAATGTGAAGTAGCATGGTCGTTTAGCTGAAAGGGACGAAGAATTAGTTGAGTGAGAAAGGAGGCAGGAAGTCGAGAGAAGGGGGGAGTGAGGGTAAGGAGTGCAAGAAAGGCATTAGGAAAGGCGATCGGAGGATGTCTCTGCACAGTGTTGTGGTACTTCGTTACTTATTTCTCCCTCCTAACCTACTGGGAAAATGTGAGCTAATATAGCACGACATGCTTAAGGAGGTTAACTGTAGTTTTTATTTCCTAAGCGATTCAAATTGGGATATCAGTTGTGATTACATTAAAATGCTGCATGCAAATAAAGTGAGGGAGAAGGAGAAGAACATAACACGTGGAATGAAGGAGGGATTGGTATAATAATTTACCATGATTTTTTACGATATCTATCTGTTTTAGACTTTTGACACTTCTAGACTGGCCGAGTGACGAGGAGATGGAGAGAGAGGTGGCGAAAGTGCAGCATGAGAAGGAGACCAGAGTCGAGGAGGAAAAAAGCGCGAGTGAAGTACTGACGAAAACTGGATGATTGGAACGACAATGGGAAGCAATATGAATAGTAGAAGACGATAAAACGCGTAGAAGATCATGTTTGACGATTGGTTGTGCGATTGACCTCTTCGCATCTAACACGTGCGTGATACGACCAAAGACACGTGTTGCGGCGTGTTGCACATGCCACCTAGTGTCGATTTTGAGCATAATCTCTTGCAGGTGGTTTTGTGAGAATAGGCTTCAGTTGCCCATGTAATTCTTCACCTCGGCTGAATTTCGTGCATTATGGTGAATGTGAAAGAAGCGGAAGCAAATGAGAAGCACCACTAATTCTTTGATAAAACACGCCGCCTGTTCAAGATTGTTGGTCTTTGGCCTTTTCTTTTCCGATGCTGCTCTTGTGTCCGTCGTTCCTTGGACACTTGGGGGCTTCACTGTTCCACTACGAGGTATCCACCCAAATTCGAATGAAGGGGAACAGCAGTGGGCAATTAAAGTTTGTTGAGGGACGTATGAGTGTTGAAATGTTGACAAATCGAAGAAGCGTAGTCAGTCAATTATCTTACCATGCCTGCAGTCACTTCACGTGTCTGAGAGGAAATAGCTTTCTGTAAAACACACTGACCATCGACATTACCGATGGTACGACCATTCGAAGGTATTTCGTTGGAGTCGACTGTCTAAAATGTAGAACTAGAGAACTGTCATTTGGGAGTCTTGAGCATATGAGAGGAGGCAGTGCTGTTGAGGTATTGTATGAGGGAGGTAATGCGCATTGCAGTTTAAGCAATCAATGGACACTACACTTGACCAGGCAGGAGATGTCAACTAGCAAGCAGTACTGCCATTTCTGTTTGCAGAGTGGTGTAGCATAGAGTTGCCTTAGCTCAGCGCAACAAGATTCAACGTATCGAGACATAACGTGGTGTAGGGAAGATGAGGGGAGACAAGGCAAAATGAGGGTCTGCTTCCATCACCGGTTTAGAGTGTCACTGACGTGCAACATAGCCATTTTGCCATTGTGCAACTAACGAGACGACTGACACACACTCGCTCACTATTTTCGTAAACGAACACGTGAACATTACTGCACCATCCATCTCCTGACATTTTATTAAAACGCTATATATCACCAGTCTCAGCCACTTTCATCACCAGTCAGAACGATAACAATCACAGCAATGTAATGCCATGCGCTGATCCCTCACTGCCTTCTCACTTTGTGTTAATACTAGTTATGCTAAATGCACTTCTTGCTAAGTCAATAAATCCGTTGAAGCCTAGACATCATACGCATTTTCGGAGTTCTGATAACACCCCAAACACTTGGAATTATTACCAAAATCATCACACAGCCCGAGAATTGACCAGTCAAATCTTGTGTCAAGTTATGGTACCTTAACTTCCAAATATGGTAGAACACAAAAGATAGATTAATTACAGGTTGCTTGCAAGTGCTTGAAACTCCAAGTAGATGAAAATATGGCCATAATCATAATGGAAGTCATTTTAACCAAAAGCCGATGAAGAGCTAATTTTGAACAACTACTAGCCAACATGTGTTATCAGTTTCTTACCAGTTAGACTTCCGATGATGATCCCCTGCCAATGTGGCTCCATTGTTGTGGCTGCAGCTGCAAGCATGCACCAAATTGGACACAGGAGTGGGCACAGGAAGCATATCCCGATGCGTTGTAATGCGTCAGACACTAGGGATTCATGACGATGACATGCGACTTCACGTCTGCAACTGAAATTGATTGGAGTTTGCCATTAGCTCCTTGCATGACGCACACGACGTCGCACAATAACGCCAAACTGACGCTGTTAGAGAGTTCACAGTGAAACCACTTGAGTAGTGTCCAAGTGCTGGAATTTCAAATAAACACATTATAAGATCGAAATGCGTTCGCACTCACTAATTCACCAAGACTCATTCAAACTGAGTTTTGATTGTGCCCACAACTCCAGTCAAGCGCGCTTTCTTAATTGGCGGTGCAATACCATGCTGTTTGGCTGTCACGTAAAACTAAACAATCACGCGCCTCATTCAAAGGCTGTCAATCATATCTGGTGAATTTACAAAACAGGCAGTCACTTCCGACGTGACTAAACATTACTTACTGACTGATTGCAGGTTTACAGGACGAGGTGTCAGATGGCATTACAACATTGTCCTGGCAACTAAACCTCTGTCTGCATGCTCACATCAGCATTTCACACACTGTGTCCAGCGTTTTGCACAAGCATGCAATCCGTTTTAGTCGAGTAAAAGAAGATGGCCATACAAACAGACGTGTAGTCAGGAAAGCGTAATGTAATTAAAGCGGAATGAAAGAGGAACACTAGTCTGCAATTACTTCATGGTGCAAGAGTCCATCTTCCCCTCGTAGAATGTGGGTGTGGATTTGGCCCATGCATTAGTAGAGCGTGTGTGCTACTAAGTCAGACGCCTCGGATTCCCAAGGTGGGAGTAGATTAAAGCGTCAAATATGCAGCGCGGAATCCTGTACTCAATGTTAGCAATGAGGGGAAGAGTACAAGGGAATATGAGCTTAACTATGTGGTTTGGCTAAAATTTGAATCCGCTATACATGGATTGCCTCTTCGTTTACAGCCAGCAAAATCTTCACTATCTTTACCAACGCCACCTCATTTCCCTCCTATTTTTTAGAGGAACGGATAATATTCCTTTATTTAAAGCCAATGGATTGGTATGGAACTGAAGGCCATAGAGGTGCAGACAAACGACTTCGCTCACACACGCCGCTTGAGTGCGCACCACATGCAAGGAGCCAGTAGGAAACATTCTCGTAGCTGATTGGCTTACTGAAAGGCACATGCCGCGACGGTACATGGATCGTGTTGGCTCGCTTGCACCTTTTATTTCACTTCAGCATTCTGTCGTGCCAACGTTGGACCGATGCAACCACCACGGTTCGACGTGACAAGGTTTATTTCTCAAGACACACATTTTATGGTTTATGAAGCACTTCTCACTCAACAAAGTGACAAAACCACAGCATAAGCGATTGAACGCATTTTCCTGCAATCCCTCAGCTCTCATGTGTGCATCCTCGTGCGGCTTGTACTACTCCACAACCAGTCAACTTTACTTTCACACTCCTCTGTAGTCCACGAAATCACGAATTACCCACCTTCGTTCTGTGCAAAGGTATTGGTCTCGATCCCTTTAATCTCGACTGCCACGTTGACGACGTGCCCAAAGGTGATGCGTAATTTTGCGCTTCTGAAATTATTTGTGGCCTGCAATGTCTTCACGCCATGAGCATCGTACACAAAAACCTCAAGCCCGAGAACGAACTCCTCTCAGACTCGGGTCATATTCTCATCGCTGACTATGATCAGTCATATGACATGCCAGAGAATGAGAATCCGCAAGAAGCGCACGACTCTTGCACAACTCTCCATTTCATGGCACGTAAAACTAGCCAATAGGATAGAAATTACAACAAAGGCACATGCGTGGAGTCTAACCCTTCCGATTGCCTACATTTTGTCAGGACCAGTACAACCGAATGCTAGTGGAGGGATCGATGTAATGCGGTGGACGAGATCAGGTCGCTATAGCATAAGGGAGGTAAAAAGCTCTCAAAGTCACTGCAGGCTTTGTCCCAGTCCTGCCTCATACACAATCATTAGGAGCGTCCAGACATCACAAAGGTAGGGATCTGCACTTTTATGGCGCTGTCGATTGGGACGAGGTAGCTTCTGGCACATTGCAATTACCTTGCCTTTCCTCCCAGCTAACATCTCAGGCCACCTCAAGTGACTTCGTAGACGATCGACGTGATTTTTTGCTTCTCGAGGCTGCGTACTGCAAGGAAACACAGCTAGTGGACCGCTGTTCCCATTACGCACTTGACGGAGATGGTGTTCCTCAGGTGGAGACAGTGCCACTTGATTGAGAAGAGCTAGCAAAAGTCGGTTTGATGCCTGACAAGATAGAAGAGCCTATGGCAAACTTCGATTTTACGAGTCCTCTTCTTCAAATCCATGACGATGGCATTCACGTGGTTGAGTTGTCTAACCACCTTGAGGAGAGTGAGTGGAGCTTTGCTCACATCACTTTCTTTGAATGATTGGAAAGCATCCTCTCACAGACGGTTCCCTATTTTAAAAACGGTGACCCTTCTCTGTACTACTGTTTTCAGTATTTGTGGATGGATCCACTAACTGCAGCCTATTTGTGCACTGATTATATTATGCAAGCACAGTTCCCTTAATAATGCCTTTTTTATTCTCCAACGTGTCTTTAATGCGACTTTTAGTCTACGGAGGGGTCCAATGAGCCGTACCGTCGACGTTGAGCATAATCGAATGGGCATGACTTTGCCTTAACTTTATCTTGGTGCCATAATGCAGGATTCAAACGTAAGTACATAAAGCGCGCGTGCTAAAATGCAATTTGTGAATGCCGCTGTAGCTCTTTTAGAGTCGTCTCAAGGCAAAAGTTGACATGATACCTGATCAAAGTAAAAATGTTCGGCGTGTGGAAAGGATTGGAGCTACTACCGTGGCTTAGAGGCCAACCCACCCAACGAAGGTACAATGACCATCCAGGCAATCGCGAGTGAGATTGAGAGCTGAACAGACAGTACACGCACCAAATTTTGTATTGAATATTTCAATTACTGCTAAATCATAGTAGTCTAAACGAAAGGAAACTAGCCGTGTCCTCCATTCCTTACAAAAACATCTACATTCTCCTCCCCATCCCTGCGCTTATGCCTAAAACGAGAAGGTTGACTGTTCTGAGACACCGTCATTTTCTAGTACAAAGCGGTAAATCATTAGCATATTAATAGAGGAC
This sequence comes from Taenia hydatigena, assembly GCA_036345935.2. Lineage (NCBI taxonomy): Eukaryota > Metazoa > Platyhelminthes > Cestoda > Cyclophyllidea > Taeniidae > Taenia > Taenia hydatigena. The sequence continues at coordinate 16,577,869 of JADWOT020000001.1, forward strand.
TGTGTGGCGGCCTATATCTGCATCGAGAGATTCACGTTGTGTTCGTACCTCTCTTCCAAAAGGTATGTTTAAATAAACATAAATACCACATGATCACACTAATTTCGATTAATGTGATTAAAAAAAATTGTAAGTGGATGAAAAATTGCACATCAATTAATGAACAGTAGTAAAAAACTGGCAGAAAAACTTGCTATTAACCAGTCTGTATAAGAAAAATCATTTGGACCAAAATTACATTCAAAGTCTCGTACAAATGCCTTCCAAAAGTTACGCTTGTCAAAAATTCTGCCTAGTTTTGCGAAATAATTAAGGTTGAGTTTCTACATTTAGATTCTTACAATCAACAACAATATTTGTCACCCTCGTTTTCTTTTATCATCCCTAATACCATTTTAAAGTGCTCAGCGGCATATATGAAATGGTGGGCTTTGGCCTAGTCGTTGCTATGTGTGGCTCGCGATTTGCTCTAATGAGTCCAGGTATGTCATTGTCGGTTTTGGAAGCTTTTGACTTATTTTATGCATGCGCACAAGTGAACCTATATTGCTCACATGAAATCGTGGCTATGGACTTTTGAGGCTTGCTGCATTCATGGTTTGTGTAATGCTCGTAGGGAAATACTCGAATTCTAGTAACTTACTTGGTCAAATACTAATGTGAACTACGCCTATTTGCCTTAAGAACATTTTAAACCGGGACGGCGTCTACAGGTCTTGGCCGATTTAAGTCTCTTTCAAATCATGACGAAAGGCGGGGGAGTCGAATTTCCCAATCATTTCTGGGCAAGAGTCTGTACATCGAATCACCGGCCATGCCATTTGAGAGTGCTTTATGGTCTTACGATAATTATTAGGGTTTTTTATGTGGAGGTTTAATTTCTTTCTGGGTGAATCAAATGCCACCAGAAACAACGTGTCAATGCTGTAACAAAAGTGGTTATGTTGGTTGGAGATCTGGGGTAATTTCTGCATATGGAGATAATTTTTCGCTTCCAAAGAAGAATCATCACATTCTGATATTGTCGACAGGAGACGGCATATTTTGCTCGATTTCTATGGAATTTTGTAGCATTCATTGACCTAAGACAGCGATATTTGCTCTTATTAAATGGAAGTTTAAAGTAATAATCGACGCGTGGAGGCGAATTTTGCCCTCTTTGAATGGAATTTTGTGGTATTCATTGACCTGAGACAGCGAAATTTGCTCTCTTTAAATGGAATTTTGTAGTATTGATCGACATGAGATGGCGCATTTTGCTCGCTGTGAATGGAATTTTGTTGTATTGACCGAATTGAGATGGCATATTTTGCTCTCTTTGAGTGGAATTTTGTAGCATTGAACGACATAAGATGGCAAATTTTGCTCGCTGTGAATGGAATTTTGTAGTATTGATCGACACGAGATGGCGAATTTTGGTCGCTTTGAATGGGATTTTGTAGTATTGACCGAATTGAGATGGCGAATTTTGCTCTCTTTGAGTGGAATTTTGTAGTATTGAACGACTTGAGATGGCGAATGTTGCTCGCTTTGAATGGAATTTGTGGTATTGATCGATAAGAGATGGCGAATGTTGCTCTCTGCGAATGGAATTTTGTTGTATTGATCGACATGAGATGTCGATATTTGCTCTATTTACTATAATTTTTTAATAATACTTGACACGAGATGGCGATATTTGCTCCCTTTGAATGGAATTATGTAGTATTGATGGACACGAGATGGCGAATTTTGCTCGCTGTGAATGGAATTTGTGGTATTGTTCGACTTGAGATGGCGAATTTTGCTCGGTGTGAATGGAATTTGTGGTTTTGATCGACACGAGATGGCGTATTTTGGTCGCTGTGAATGGAATTTTGTAGTATTGATCGACTTGTGATAGCGAATTTTGCTCTCTTTGAATAAAATTTTGTTGTATTAATCGGCTTTAGATGGCGAATTTTGCCTGCTGGGAATGGAATTTTGTAGTATTGATCGACATGTGATCGTGAATTTTGCTCTATTTGAATGGGTTTTTTAGTATTGATTGACACGAGATAACGAATTTTGCTCGCTGTGAATGGTATTTTGTAGTACTGATCGACATGAGATGGCGAATTTTGCTCGCTGTGAATGGAATTTTGTAGTATTGATGGGCATGAGATGGCGAATTCTGCTCTCTATGAATGGAATTTTGTAGTATTAATCGACACGAGATGGCGAATTTTTGTCGCTGTGAATGGAATTTTGTAGTATTGATGGACATGAGATGGCGAATTTTGGTCGCTGTGAATGGAATTTTGTAGTACTGATCGGCATGAGATGGCGAATTTTGCTCGCTGTGAATGGAATTTTGTGGTACTGATCGGCATGAGATGGCGAATTTTGCTCGCTGTGAATGGAATTTGTGGTATTGTTCGACTTGAGATGGCGAATTTTGCTCGGTGTGAATGGAATTTTGTAGTATTGATCGACTTGCGATGGCGAATTTTGCTCTCTTTGAGTGGAATTTTGTAGTATTGATCGCACGAGATGGCGAATTTTGCTCTCTTTGAATGGGATATTTATTATTGATGGGCATGAGTTTGCGAATTTTTTTTCGCTGTGAATGGAATTTTGCAGTATTGATCGACACAAGAGTGCGAATTATTTCTCTGAATGTAATTTGCTAGTTTTTGTTACTGAAGGGCGTGTATTTTGCTTTCTGTGCATATAATTTTTTAATTTTTTTCGCACAGGAGACGGTGAATATCGTTTGATATGAAGTCAATTCGGTATTTTTAATTTACACGGTACCGGGAATTTCGTGCTCTTTGAATGCCTTGCCATTTAGCAAACTCACAATTTATTCAATGCAAACGTTACCTTATCCCCTTTCCACTTGCCACCACACCTGCATGAAGCGTGTATGATGTTGTTCAGATCTGTCCATTTAATCTTTTTGGAAGTCGTGTTTGCATACTGTGTGATACACTCGTTGGGATGTTGATAAAACGAAACAAAAGGTGCTTTACGGGACCCTCTGTAGACATGGACTGTACAAAGTGACACAGCCTCTTCTCATCGTGTAGGGCTTATCGGGATGGTCGGCCTTTGTGAGGAAGTGTGAACGGAAAACAGCCTATTTGCTCTCCTTTGCCACTTCTAGCCTTGATGACTCATTGGCCTTTTTTATTACTGTAGGGTGGATACGAATACCATATGCGACTGCTGTGGGAGGGCATCCACCATAAGGAGGCAAGCAACGGCATAACTTGGATCGAGGAGATCTAGGTGCCCAAGCACTCAGAGTATTTACAACTCTCTCCACCTAGAGGAATGAATAGGATTTGGGCAACTCACAGACGCACGCACCATGTAGTAGTAATGAACAACCCTGCTTGCGATTCGCAGGCGCCATCGACGTCGTCCTGTTTATTGTGCAATTTCAAATAATGTCTTTGCCATATTCGGTATCTCTATTCCGCTTTATTTGAGCAGAATCTGGTCAAAAGTGATGGCACAAGCAGAGGTGGTTTGGATGATTATCAGGGGCGCGACAGTCGGCCACTTCATTGCGTTGTCACATTCTCCACGTATAATTAAGTCCCCACTTTTTGCGCAATCACCAAAGTAAATGCTCAAAAAATTAATGTCATTGTCAAAACTTTTGTTTGCCATGACAGTGTGTTAAATGGTTTGTTAATTTGATACCGGCGGAGTCCGACTAATAAGGCCTAATTTGTACCGACATGCCCCCAACTCTTTTGAGTTATTGTGCAGTCTCATCCGTCTAGATGGAACGGTGTTACCAAATAGAGTCGTTTCATTTGATCATGGGTCGGCCATAGAGAAATGAAAAATGTCAGCAGAAGGAATGAGGGACAGATGAAGGTTGTGTAATTCTGTGTCTGTTCTTAAAAGCTCTCTGGGAGGGTTGCGGATAGCAAACAAAGAGGACGTCTTTACGAAGAAGGTGTCATCTGTCCCCTCGCGAAGGGAATGTAATTTGTGGCAGAGGTGCTCTGATCACTGAGCACTGTTATACTTGCCACGCAAGAGGTTTCCAACTTCTGGCAGAACGGGGCTATCAACAGCACACAAGGCAGTTCATTTAATTGCTCCCAAAGACCATTGTTTTGGGCTCAGTGCAATATTTCGCTTTTATAAATGCTTCGTCGCACTAGATGCCAACGAAAGCGGAGAACGGTAATGAATTGCACTGTTGACGCTATTTAACCACAATTTGCGGTGAATAGTTTTTGTGTGTTCGCGGATTAGGACAGGACTCACTTCCACTCCGCCAATGCAGAACGGTGAAGGTGGCCAAAGGAAAGTCCACAAGCGCAGCATCAATGCGTAGTACAATTACAGTCGGAGTGAATTCAATCAATTACCGTCAGTCTTTCCGCTAAATGTTGAAATCTGCCCCTTTTTAATGAAAGAACATTCTTGTTATGCAGAAGTGTGGGACAGATTGTCAAACGCGTGATCATTATTTGGCAAACCTCTTATCAATGGCCATAATGGATGGGTAGGATGCTAAAAGAGGACGAGGAGTACCAACCTCTGCACGGTTCTGGTGCACGAGAGCTTCCTTCTGCCTTCTTACTGACAACACACTGCCAAAGGTATGAACTGGTGTAGAAAGTGGGATGGATATGCCACCGATGGATAAAACCTTCCCTAGAGGATGAAGTTGTATGATATTATGAAGGCGTCAGGTCTCCTCTGTGCCTAACGGCACCATAGACATTGGTGCAAACAGTTCTTTAAGAGAGCTACACGAGCAGGTGGACCAAGTGGGTGATGCCAAAACTGCAACACTTAAGGCACTTTTAGAAGACCTGAAATCACAACGATCGCATCGATCCAGCCTACGCCTGAAGGGGTCCCAGTGGAAAGAGTAGACGATGATATCGTAGGTCCTCTACCATCCCTCCACCAATGCAATCTCGACATTATAGACTGCTTTTGAAAGTGGCTGAAACTAAACTCATGTATACACAAATCATTAAAATGGTCGCTTCAGGTTTTCCATCAAAAGGAACGAGATTTGTCTGTAGAGCGTGCGTTATTCGGCTGATAGCAATCAAGAACGTAATTTCTTTAGCCGACTCTTTTACTTAACCATGCAAGACCTTACAGTTCAAAGACATATGCACAAATCTGCAGAGCAAAGGGCGGGTAAAACTGTAACAACCGCACTCCTGTCAGACTGCCAAAATCTTGCGCTGAGTGCTCGAAACGAGGTGATTGAGATTTAGATCTGGTGCGCATCCTGTCCTTATTAAACCAGTCTGGTATTCTGACGATCGAGGAGGAAGAGGAAAACGGCTCACTTGCTACACAAGGTTTTATGAAGAAAATTTTATAAAATCACGTAATCCAATGAAAGGTAAAAGGGAAACTAAAACGCTGCAAACAGATGGCAGAGAGTGTTTCCATTTGCTCAACTTCGTGGCTGATAATGAAGTAACATATCAGCTTGCTCTTCTTCGGTCCAAGCCTCGTTGCACATCTCAACCACCCTCATTCTGCGGTCGACGAGCCAGAGCAAATGATGACGGCAGTAGAGGAGCAAATCCTGGAAGACGATAAATTAGAAGAAACGCGTCGATTAGCCATTGCTTTATTCCTGTTCATTCCTTATCCCCATTACTGCACAATAACCACGATTTAGTCAGGCACTGAGTGATGGTCGCCGGTGACACTCCGCTTGTTCCCCTGCAAGGCATGCTTAGATTGTCTAAATTGCTAAGGTGCCACTAATACTTCTTAGTCCCGCCTTGAAGACTATCTATTAATGGTTTGTATATTTCACCGAGGGCGGGTGGCAGTGTCCCCGTCACAGTGTTTCTGTTGCGTACGTGTGCAGCTGGTTGAACCCCCCACAACGTCGAATATTAGTGCAAATTACCGTCAGATTAGTTCAAACTGGTTTGGTGACGAAAAGTTTCGCTTCGGCTCACCTATTTTCCAAAGCAATGTAAAGGCACACACTGTAAACTCCTCATCGGTTTAGTCAGCATCCCAAAAGTATGAAAATCTGTTCATGATTTCAGTCACCCTACACCTTCTATGCTGCATTAATAACGCCTTCTTCACACCGATCCTCTGAATCGCATGCCAAAGAATGCTGATCTGTTTCAATTTAATCGTGCTTCAATCTCAGCATTCCGAACCCCGATAGGCTTATCATTTGTGGTGTCATATAAACAGGACAAATTATGCAAAATAATGAGACCGATAAAATTACTTTCTGATGTGGTGATACCAGGACCTCTGCACGTCCTTCCAGACACTTTGAAGCAGAACTTGAGAATCGTAGCTGGTCAATGCGCTCAGCCAATTGGCTAGATAAAAGAAGTGATCATACTTGGCTGGTGATCCCTTGTCACCTAAACGAGGCTTCATTCAAGCAGTTTTTTTTTCAGATTTTACGTAATAATGTCTCAGGTAGGTCTTATTGAATCTGCGTCCTTTGCAAGGCTCTACTATATCCTTTTAATAGTAATTTTCTCTGCGAATGGCACTGAAATTTATCAATAGAAGCAGTAGACGAGCATGGCTTTTCCGATTTAATGAGACTACTAACAAACGTAACCTAAATTACATGAGATGGGTGGATGAGTACCTCTGCCTGATGCTTTTTGCTCAAGGAAATCGAATCCACCGCAGTATCTTGGCTAATGCAACAGCGCATTACGACCGAGTTGAAAGGTTCTTTTGTCGGCTTCCGTGGGAAGTGCTCCCTGCTTATGTACGAGGTCCTATAATTTGTGTGATTACGACGCCGTGTCGTTGCACAAGACTGCCGCCATTCAAAATCACACGATACAAATGTGATTTGTCATTGTTACATTCTGCTCCCCCCATTCGTCTCTGTTTGGATGTGTCGTCGGATATTTTATGCTTTTCGGACCGGTGAAATCGGTTTCTGGGGACAGCAGATGTTACTCTGCTGGACACGTGTGAGTGGTGGGAAGGATTTGAAGCAGTGGTGCAAAGGATGCAACTGAGCGATTATGACTGCATCTTTTTACATCATGATTATCTGGATTTCTAACATCGGGAGTGTGAACACCTAAACGCGCTAGGTGATACCCTTACGTCTAAGCAAACATTTGCGTTAACTAACACGATGTGGCAACTGTTAGATCCCTATTTGAAGTTGGACTGCGTGGAGAGGACTTTTGAGCTCTTAGGCGGTTTCCGCTTTCCCCCTTTCTTCAGGCTGCCTCAAAACTGGCGCATTTGGTGTAACAGGCGGTAAAACAATTCGATGATCAATTTTGTGGGGATAGTACGCTGGACCTGTCTCCAAGTCGTGCAGAGTAGGGGAAGAATTCAACGCGTTTAAGCATACTTACGATGTGCCGGTCCATGGCGTCATGTTGTAGAGTGTTGAAAAGCTTAAAATAAATGCTATTTAATTGTGCTTGAAGAGATCTGCACCTTTATTCTTGGGGTAATTTAATTCGGAACAAAGAGGAAAGTTTTTTTAGCGATTGACGCGTGGCGGGTTGTAGTATATTGGCTTAACACCATTCCGTATATGGAGGCATTCTCGTAAACTAAATTGGTGACAACATTACTGGCCACATCAACGTAGACGCTGGTGATCCACAGTAGTGCTGTAGTGCATCGTCTTGCAGCCGCCGCGTAACTTGAAGTGGCTTAAGGCTTTAACATCGCACGATCCTCTGTGTGCGCATAAAGAATGTTGTGCTGGCTCTTCAGCGTTACATGCTCTTCTGTATCAAGTAAAATACACGAGTGATGAGTGCACGTAATTTGTTGTCGATTCGTTTACTCCTGCTGTAGGTTCTGGTGTTGAACAATACCGCTTTCACATTGCGTTGATTAACCTTAAGCCCACCAAATGCTGCTCAATTGAGAGAATATCAGCTTAGGCCCGGTGAGCTTTATGACTCATGACCAACATTCGTAATCATAATCAAACAGAACTCTCCATCGGTCACATTAGTGAAGTCAAGTGGAAGCACCGATGCCGGTAACCGTGGACAACGTGCAACCGATGCAAATTTTCCAGCTGAATTGCAGACCACCAGAGCAATGTTAAGTGAGTGCACTGACAGTTGAGATGCAAGGTGAGATAATGAAGTGTAGATGCATATGCAGCAAAGTGAACATAAGGGAACATGTCTAGAGCATCTGCAATTTCAATGATGTCCTTCCCAGCAAAGCAGCAAAGTGATTAAAAATTTCAAGGCACAGGGCACAGAGAAAGCACTTGCTGCTTTGAGCATCAATTTGTGGAATCGAAATACCACTTTAGTGTTAGTCAGCAAACAGACCAAAGCAAAGCGGAAATGCTGGCATGGTTGACAACTTCTCCTACGCTGTTGATGTGCTGAGGCCTTTTCAAGGGTATAGAGCTTTGCATAGCAAGATGGACAATATGTAGGGAAAATGACGAAACAGCGATGCTTGAGGTGTAAGTCTTTATAATAAAGAATTCCCATGGAACAAAATTATAATGAGTAGAGGATAAGCATTTCGTACCTTACCATATTTCCCACAACAAATGCAGTTATGCGTGTGCGCGTGCAAGACTTTGAAGAAAAATGCATGTCTGTGCATTTCTGCAAGTGAAGCAGCATTCTTATGCAGACGAATTCATCAAAGCAAATACAAATGCAAACATATAAGATGAAATGCGGTTACAGATGTTTGCAGGTCGTTGGTTTAATTCATTGTGCAAGTGGGAGAGGCGACACTCCCGCCTTTCGTCCTCCTACATCACATCATGCTCGACTTAATGCAAGTGCTGCATCTCGTCCATTGATGACGCGATCAATCGTATTTTATACATTCTCTCTGAAATGATAATTTGGACAAAAAAACGTCCCCATATGTATGCATTTAAATGAAGTTTACTTGAAGAATCACTCTTCTTGTAGTAGTCAAAAGCACCGATTGGGCCGTCAAGCCAATCAAGGAGAACTGAGGAACTTTGCCACAAATTCGCTATAAATAAATATGAATTCCTACTCACCATTCTTTCTGGTAAGAGATCAACGTGTGCTTGTCCCTATATGCTGCCATTTGTTCCTTTCGCTTAGTGCCTGATTCGGTAACTCGAATTTGCATCTGGTAAAGGCTTAAACTGTGTATTCATACGTTCATTGCGATCAGCTCGTGTTGAAAGCGTCATGCCATCACGAATGAGGGTAAAGTAAAACCTAAGCTCATTTGGAAGAGTACAATGATCAAAATGACTACAGCCTGGACAATCGAATTCAATTTGTAGTTAGATGATCGGCCTGATATAAAGTGAAGGTCGAAGTTGCAGATCAAATCCTCAGAGAAATGTCCAATATACAATGCAGAATGTGGCAATTTGTTTCAACCCAGTGTTTAACGCGTACTCGCAAAGCAGCCTTGACTGGAAACTACCTGTCATTGCGCTCAAATCAACGTCATGGTGCTTAATTATTTCGGCATCAGCGCTGAATCGTCGATTGTTGCATTTGTCAATGCTTCTTCTCAGTAGTATTGCAATGCTCACTCGACTTTTTAATTAACAGCGGCCACTTTTGCTTTCATCGTCGGCATAAATTCATTCAATTCCCTTCAACTTGGATACAGACAGCTCACTGATTATCAAATGCAGAAGGCCTCATAATTCGAACCCATGTACTAAATCTTTCGTACAGTTTTATTGTGGAAATTATTTCTAAATAAACAATTGCTATTAAGGTTTTCATCCTTGTAACCTAGAGGCGGGAATGCATAATCAAAAATTGTTGCTGTTTTTGCAAAACCACGATTTCAAATATCCTGAAAGTACTACAGGCATTGAAGGTGCTCAAGAGGTCCGACTGCCTGACACTCTTGATTGCTGCAGATGGGAGCAGAGTGTACGAGCCTCTCGTCATAAAACTATGGCAGTTCGACGAAAGTTGGAAGAGGAGTGATGCAGAAAGTGACGAACTAGAAGGACACGTTTTGCGAACTTCTCCACTACTTCCGAGTCCTGTAATCTATTCGCCACCACCGCATTCTCATCCTCCTTTTTTATTTAGTTTTTCATTACTAGGGAGCCAAACGGAGAATCGTTTGCCTCGACTTCGTTTAGGTAAGGAAACTTGAAATCCCTGCCTACGTGTGCTCTTGTTCAGTCACCCCAATGCCATTTTCTTGACTCCACTGGAATGCCACACCTATGGTTCGAGGAGGTGAAATGGGACCGCGGCAGCACGATCTCAGATAAGGTTGCACTACTAGAAGCGATTAGAACACTCGATAATATAATTGGACAAGCAATGCTCAATCAGGAAAAGAGAACCTCAAAGGCCGCCTGAGAAACCAAACACTAGAGCACGTTACAATACCGCTGATTTTAACAGGAATGCCCCTCTTGCTAATCCCGTTTCGCAGGCGTTTTTATTAGAAAGAAAAGTGCACTTATTAACTGGACTAAACTGCACAGCTCCTTCAACTACATCCCTCTCAAATTCACTCTTCTTTTGCCCTTCATTGGTGACCTACTTTTAAACAGACATCTATTGTGGCCATTTTAAGGGCACTAACTCTTTCCGTTTCATCTATCATTCATTACTCTTTGCCTGTGTATCCACATCAGAATACATCAGCTTATGCCCTTCCGATAAAACACGTCTAATTACCCTTTCCAATTCTTAAATGCTGCGTCTTTATCGTCTAAGTTGTCTTATTACCCATAATTATGACCACCACACTACACTGCATCACTTTGCCCTGCACGACTCACTTTCATCTCCTACTTCCCAAAAGAGAGACATCACGATGACACAGACGCCCAACCAATCATCCCTCGGATAATTGAGACACTCACATGCAGATGCCCAAATCATCTATCTGACCCTATGCGCACCTCAAACAATTACGATGCAATTCCTGTTCCCGACGCCATCATCGATCCGCCTCCGCCAAGCACTGAAACGGCATCGGCATTGATGCGGAGCCGATGTCACCACGTAGCTGCAGTGTGCTCTACTTCATTTATCATCCCGTGCTATTGCAGTGTCTCTGCAGTCACAACGGTTTATCAATCTATGTCTGGACTATGTTCGTAAATTAAACTACCGCTCTGCACCAGCATGGCAGAGGGAGTTGATCGACACAGAAGCGCTTTGAACCACCGCATACTTAATGAGTCGAATAATAGCGCATTCTTCAATACAATCCCACACTTGTGACAGTGTCAATATCCACTCAATATAAAACGGGCATGTCATACACGTAGGACGAATGGGCTAGGCGGTTAAAGTGCGTAAACTTTTAGCCAAGTTAGAAGTTTTAGAGAGCGGCCTCAGTCAACTGTCTTTAGGAGGCCAGGATGCTCATGGAGATGGTTTCCTTTTCTCTACTGAGAGGACTAAAGTGACAAAGTTGGGGTTCGAAGAAACTTGATTCTCAACTAGGCCTCATAATTAAAGACATTGCATTATTTAACCATGATTCGTGAACAGTGCAAAGATGGGACGGTAAGTGGTAAGACATTACAGAATCTGCATGCACAAAAAGCTCATTGCCAAAGTCGGTCAGATCTGTGCTAATGCAGCTCGGGATCACCTTGGTGAAGCGAATTGGCAAACAAAAAACCACTGTTGCAAAAGCTGGTTGCACCTTGTTGAAACCACATTCATCTAATCACTAGGACAAAACAACTGAGAGTGGACAAATAATGCACCTCACACGCTTCCGCGTGGACTCCTGAAAGCCAACATGAAGGTAACATGGAAAGCTCGCATAGTCAGGCCACTACTAGTCCATCGCATGCACGCGAATGCATGGTCAGAAATCCAAGTTCATTAATATAATAGTTAGGCGAGAACAAACAATAAAATCACCTAGCTCACAGCTGAACCGAAAAAAGTGACAACGACTATTAACGCCGTCGGCCCAACGCAGATACCGTCAACGCATTCTTCTGAGGAAAGAAATTCATTGGTTGCCAAAAACTACTCCCGATACCCATCTTTTGTAGATAGAACCGTTACAATTCATCACTCATTTCCAAAAGGGGGTAATATTGACGTTAACTTCGACTTTTACGGCCCACTTTGTCGTCTGAACATTGTGGACGATACAATGACTCACTACTTCCCCCTCCTCCCCTTCTTCGCCCTTCCCTCTGCCACCCACCCAAAAGTACATTCTTTCTTATGGTTTAGCTTTGCGGTTCCACCTTGTGTGGCACTTGGTTTGTCTAGTAGACACAGCAATGGATTTTACTAGTCTCGGACCCCTCTCAACAAAATGAAAACCTTGTCCGCCTTTTTTATTTTTGTTGCGTCGATTAGGTAAACCCCAGTACGGAACCCTTTCATCTTAAACAGATAAGCACTTCCCAGTGAGCGATTCTCTCTACAGTACGTCACACCCACATACCTATGTACATACAAGGCATAGTCCTATGGATTTGAAGTGGTCCCTGTTCCAGAAGTCCAGGATTGGCGGTCTGTAGCCGGGGGTTGGATAGTGATTGCATCTTTTGAGAACAGCCAGTAATGCCTCCGAATCATCACCTACCAAAAGTCAGCCGCAAATCATTTGCAGCTGCTTCACAGCTCTGATTAAACCCCTAAAGGTCTAAGGCAGGTGTAGGTCACAGTTAAACATCACACGCGGACCTTGATTTCGATGACCAGGATGTAGCCAATCAAAGGTCAAGTGGTTGAAACGTTTGCTGGATTGCTATCAACTTTGAAATATTTGTCCAGGGAAGAAGAATGTGATCATACACAAATAAAGAGAGGAGGAAATTGAGCCTTTTCATTAGAGACATGGGAGCTCACTCAACTCGGCATCATCATTTGTTCTCTCCTCTTCTTCTTCTTCCAAAAGCGCGATGCACTCCTTCGCCTCCACCGTTTCGGAGGTGAGAGTCCACGCAGGTCGACGAATCACATACAGAAGCAACGACCACGCTTAACCCATCAAAGCGCTTTTAAGGTAATGTCTAGTAGAGTTTAGCTCACGTTTTATGTTAATTTCAAGGCCCACATGTCAGCTAACTTCCCTAAGTCCCTTTGTGCGTGCACGAAATGGCTTGATCGGCACCTTACAATTAGCACCCCAAATGTGCTAAATCACCTCTCTCATATTTGGACACTAATCGCATTGCCAACACGCAACTCAATGCTGCTTCGATTGACCTCACTCCCATCCAAAACATCCATGACTTGGTGCTAACCAAAGTGGATCCCATTAAACGAGGCTTCAAGAGAGGCATAGAAAGACTGCGATAAAAAGAGGAATTTTTGGCGAGAGAACGAATGCCACAGTCCTTCATCATTTCATGCTGATCTTCTTGGACGGGTAGAACAAACCCAGTCACAGAGCATAGAACACAATTCGCATGCCCTCAACACCCACTTCCTCTCTCAACTAATTTATCATTCAACTGCAGAATTTCTAACATGATTCCCATCTCAATTGTGCAGATGAGTTCGCGAGTGTTGGGAACTACATCGCTTAAGCTCCAGTGTTGACCTCATTTACCTAAGCGTTAAGCAATTTTAGGGGTGCAGGATCTGAAGTCACATTGATTTGTAACTAAAATACAGGAATTCATAGCCCATTCCGGAGGGTTAATCAGGACCACATTGATTAGGCATTTGGCAGCCTACTCGAATCATTGTCGTTTGAGGCCAGCGGTCTAGCGAGAAACGAAGGACACAAAAAATGGTCGGACCACTTCCATCGCCCCCCACCTTTGTTATCAAGATGGATAAAACTGAGTTCTCGGTAAAATGAATAAAAGGAGAACGGCAGCGTCTCATTTCGATATCCTTTTGGATGCACGTAAATGTTAATGGCTGGCGTGATTGCTTTGTGAATGTGTTACATGCAGCACCAACCACTTCGTGATTGCTGACTGTGTACATCGGCTGTGAGACGAGGATTCCAGACCATGTCAGTAACATTCAACCTTATCTCTACACAGGCTGTGCATTTTCTAGCCTTTAATTCCACCAAACCAAATGCATTGCAAGTCACAAATTGCAGTAGCAAAAGTGAATGTAGGTGATGGAGGTAAAGGAGAACGCATCTTGACTTTTAGTAGCATTCGACGCCACCTACATTGGGTGCTTGCACTGCTTTCATTACAACACCGGTGCTCGGCGCATTATCCGGACGACAAATGAGGTGTCTTCAGCTTAAACCAGCTAAAAGAGTATTAAGGTACTCGAGAGAAATGGTGATCGAGATAGTAAGTAGCGGACCGTCTTTGTTAGTTAAAGCCTAATGTGGAAGTGAGTAGCATATGCACTGATTTCCGGGCTCCAACAAATTGTCCTTCAAGCGCAGCTTGTCTTGCACGTAGCGTAGGTCGTATCGAAAAGTCCAAGGTAGAGACCAACTTAAGCTTGTCAAAATGCAAAACATTTATTTGTAACTAGGACCAAAACGAAAAGATTGGAAGCGAAAGATGGAAATGAGGAAGGATAATGTTCTTGCTGTAAGGATGAAAGTAATGCCTCAATAAACAGAGCCAAAAGGATCCTTCCATATAACGGTAAGATACCTCTCGTTTTACAGCAACGCGCATTACATTGCAAACTGCCTTCTACACGCTGATCACTCACCGCCTCAGTATTTGAAAACACTGCTTGGCCCTAGGCGGCAACCAAAATATGAAATCTGATGGCTCATCTGGACGAACTCCTACCCCCTCCACCCCAGTGACCACCAAATGGCCTGGAAGGTATGAGATCTGAATAGCTATCACATAGGCGATAAGTCACCACCTGGTGGTCGAGGCACGATCGCAGCTACTCAAGTCATGCGTTAATGCATGCTGCGCTCACAATAGCAGATGTGACCCGCTACAGCAAGCGCACAGACGTCTGCGGACAGCTGTAGCGTGCATAGAGGGGGTTCAAATCAGCAGCCGTTCAAAGATCAAGAAAAAGGACATGGTGCTTACAATGAGCCAAAGAGGGCCTCATCGTGTCTATAATTATTCTATGCATCAGTCCAGTGGGTATGCAGGGGTAGTTGCGTCGCATTTAATCCATCTTTGAGTGAAATTCACACACCATGTTTTGTCCGCACACTTTTTGTCAAATAAGCGATTCATTTGGAATGAGTTGAGTCCTAGCGAAGGAAAGTGGCGTTGCAAGGTAAAATTGTCAATTTAATTGACAGTGGGATTTGGCATGGGAATTTTGCCATATCATGTTTGACTGCGGCGATGCGAGTCTCACCTTGCCGTTAACGCACAACGACACTTCTAAAGCATAACACCCGTTCGTAGCCAAAGCAAAAATTGTACTAATTTAAAATCGCCTTCTTCTTTTGTTTTATTGCAAAGGGCATTTCGCTCAGTAGGGAAGAGTTCGGAGTAGTAGTTCTAATGGCTCCTTTATTTTAGATCCCGTTGGCGACATGAATCTTTAAGTCGTGGCAGTAGATCCTTCTTCACAGCTGCTCTGCATTTCGGCCATGCACCTCTCGTCCTTCTTCTTAGGAAAGTCTTGAGGTGCTACACTTACACCTCAACACTTTCCTGAAGCACATACAGCTTTGGCTTCAAGTTATTTGTCATCGCGAGAAAGTCACTTTAAGCCAGACAGTCAAGTGTGGACCAGGCTTTGCACTTGCAAATTTTGATATCATGTAGCAGATTTATCATCACGGAAATCATAAGAAATTTCGTATTCTCTTTATCCAAATACCCGTGTTTAAACAATCAACGACGCAGCAAATCTATACAGTTGTTTGCATAAGCACAAGTTTTCTGGACTCTGATGGCACCTGATATAGTGGTTGTCACCCCATTATTGCATCTATTCGTCTCCAACAACCGATCGAAACTTCGGTCACTGGGTACATCTTGATCAGAGCATGTTCACCGATCGCACAGCAAGTTGACACGAATCTGTCCATGCTAACGTAGCCAAAGATGTGTTTTCACAAAGCAAAAGGAGTGATAAAAGTTCAGTATGCTGAATAAATGCTCTTAAGGAGGCGTAAACTAGAAAGTTATACTTTTGGTGGCCGATTTACATCCAGATGGTGCGATCTCTTGCGATAATACGACGTGTCCCTGAATTTTTGCCTAGCCGTGCTTATTATCAAGAACGAGCCCTCTACCGAACACTTTCGAAATGTTGCAAAGTATCTGTCGCGTAATCGAGTACCCTCAAAGAAACAGTGTAATTATTTTGCTTTAACACTTGTTAGTGCACTTGATGACCGCAAGCTAACCGCATTTCTCATGGGATGATGAACATCCGAGTGAGAGGTACGAGTAAAATCACTGATAAGGGGCGCGAATGCAAAGATGAAATGCGGTACGATCCGATACGGCATTAAGCACATGGAATGTGTGGAATCATGAAACGTCGAAGAAAAGAGAGCAGGCGAATTAAAAGGTGCAAACGATCGAAATGTGAGAGTTTGAACCTTTAGCCGCGATTAGATTCAATTGACCACATCTTACAGAAGACAATGATACACGAATACGGACAAAGTTCCTGATGCAAGCGCATTCGCACGCGTCACTGATGCAGTGATTATAACATTTGCGGTAGACCTGTCAGCACAAGTCGTGTGGATGATTTATCCCCTTCCTTCTCGCGTAAGCAAAAAAACTTCCGTTCGGTGTACTTCGGTGGGCCAATATGACTACCCGAATCGTAGTGCCCAGTAAAACACAAAATCCTGTCAGCGACTCAAGCAGTGTGAACATCTCGAAGTGTATATTTGCGGTTTTACAGACGAAGTGTGCCTGCTGCAACACTTAAACGAGCATTGTAGGAGCTGATGCTATTAGTGATTTAGGGGGGAGTAGCTGGGATGGTATGACAGAAAATAGAAGCAATAGGCTATGTGTGTGGTCATTAGAGCTGAGAGTCAAGTAGTAAGTTGCATGGAAAAACGGACGTTAGCGACAGTAGCGCGTAGATGTCCGTGGGTTTAGGCACCCCATCGAGGTTATTCTATATTGGTCTGGGTTGGTACACACGTCGGTGGCAGAAGTGGAAAGCTCGGGGTTGCTAACACACTTTGTTGCACTTCACCCATCTCTACCTTGCCCTTGTCATCTCTGCAACTCTTTATTCTTCCACACTTTCTCTACATATTTGCGCTATTTCGGACAGTCGTTTCCTACGCCACCACATTACACCCCTTTGCACAGCACTTGGTTGCACATTATTTCAAGTATGTATTACTATATTGAATGAGGTATTATGAAGCAAAGATGCAGTGAAGTTGCCTGCGAAAGTCAAGGTGCATTCATGATGCTGCCGACGGTGTTACCAATAATCTAAGCATAGCTCACCTCAAATGCGTGAACATACATGTTTCCGGTAACGTGTTTAAAGTAACTACATTCTAGCCGTTTCTTGGAAAACAAGAAAATATCTAAGGACACACCAATTTTGCTGTAAGCACAGGGTGACAAAGTGAAGACAGTGAAGGGAAGAGTGACTCAATGACCCCCATCTTTGTGTTGTTGAAGGCAGATAAACTCCAAATACATATCTTATGGTCCCTATGCACACATTAGACGACCTCGTAAGGCGAAAGGACTCGCCAGCAGGAACGGTAAAAGAATCAACTATAAAGCAAAAAGCTAAAAAGTTGAGAAAGAGAGAATTTCACGTGAGGTGAAGGTTGAGTTTAGACTCGTGAGGACATATTCCTTCTTTATTATGCCAGGTTGCCTTGGTAGCATTTCTAGTTAAGTACTTGTCAGTGAGTTGCATGCAGAGCAGGGGCAAAACAAAGGAAAAGATTGTGGAATTAGTCGCAATGAACACGACTAATCAATCGAATGGCAGATTTGCTAGTACATTGCCTACAATTCCACTCTGTTGACGGACCACTTCATCCACGCAGTGCAAGTGGCTGTGCTCCGCAGCCACTCCTCTGGTCACGCTGACGAGGACTATTGACTGTGGGTGGGCAATAAACCTACCAATGCCCCTCAAGTCACGCCGAACATTGTCCCAGTTCCGGCAGTGAAATACGTACAATGTAACGTCGGTCAACTTAATCCAGTCTAGCAGAAAACCACTGACACCTTCCCGGTGGCGATCAACAGCACCTTCAAAGAAGAAACTGCAGCGATTGCCCAATAAGTGGTTTTTCTTAGAGAACTCACTAAATTGTTTTATGCAGTCGGAGTCGGGAATCGAGGAGATGGGGTCATGCCTATTAATGCTCTCAAGACAGCATTTATTGTACACACAAGCCATCGACTCTGTATTGAGGATGATAAAATGGAAAAAAACCTCTCTACTGTACAAAAATCCCCTCTAATATCATTTTGCGGAGAGTATTGACAAAGAATTTCGTGACATTCTAACGGCAAATCAGGGACTTTCGTCAATCATGAGGAGTAGTTCGGGGGTTCTTGCGCAGTAGTAGCATTCGTACATGTGCTTATCCAGCCATTTCCAATGACGGATCTGCTGTTGCGATATCGTCTGAGAGGGCAATACCCACTGCAACCTGGGAACCACAGAACAAAGATTGCAAAGGTCTCTCAATGGGAGATATTAGCAGATGCTGAGAGCGATAGCTTCAGAGGAACTCAACAATTTGTCGATAGTCACAAGTGAGGAATGCGTACACACTGCGGCAGGAGCTGGCTTATATATTGCTGAATTGTGAAACCTTTGCCTAACCCCGTTAGCCGCCTTAACCACCCCTCACAAACATTTGCTGAATCGTCCAAGAGGTCATTGCATCATAGCTGTCACGGGGACGCGATCTCGATCCAACGCCTGATCAAGTATGGCATTCCATCCCCTCTAATTGGAGTTTGACACGACATCTCTCTGCTGGCAGTTGACGTTCACTCTGAACTCTCATAATCGCACTCTACGTGGTAGCAAAAACAAAACTTGTGACTCATGCGCTTCCTACATGGAGTATTTTGTCCGCTGTGTAAACAAAATGAAACACGATCATGCCACCTTTGTTTGCCAGTCCTCGTTTCCTATTCTGTTTTCTGTTTTGCTAGGCCCATTTTCACTTGTTTCCCAATTTTTCTCTTTCCTTACCATAACACGACAGTTCTGCCGCTGGTGCTTATGGCGACCAGTGACAAGTCAGAGGCGGTGCAGTAGCCTCAATCGCTGGAAATTATTTCAGATAAAGTAACCCCCCATGACGATGTTGATGAAGACGCAGTCCTCCTCACATGTTCAGACAATCGATCCAAGTATTTGAAGGCAGATCAGCGATGGCTGATAGTAAAAGTTTGTTGGGTGAGTTCCCTTTGCTATGAAATGGTTTTTTCAGTACAGCTTTTCTGGGCTGCCCACTATGAGCAAGACTTCAAAATTTACACCCGTATGGATTCTACCACATTTTCTGAACATCTGAACCGATCGCAGACAATAATACTATTTAAGAGTCGCCTTAATGTTTTGATGTTAGGAAAGCTGACGGCAGCACACACCCTGCCATTGTTTGAGAATATAGTATTTTGTAAAAGGTCGTTGCAATATGCTAAAACTTCATTTCACCGCGACAGGAGTCAATTCATTGCATGGCTGCATAAGAGCTTTTTCTAGATTGCAAACCTGGTTTGCTGCTGAAATGTGTTAATGTATAATACAGTGCATACAAATTCGCCACTAATGTTGAGGTTATTTACATTCAAAATGAATTAGACGTTTAGAGCAACCATTCACATTGATGCTTGCTAGTCGGTGTTGGTAATATTTGTTTAACTTTATCTGCCTGTTCTTAGCAATAATGCATGGTTCAATTGGCACTGCAGTAGGTACACGCTCCTTCAAAAATGCTAGTATTCCTTTCCTGAATGTTGCATTATAATTAGTGTGCGGTAGTTCTAATTGAGCTTTGAAGGCAATGCTTTGAACAAAAGACGTCGTCAATAAGAAACAATTCCAAAATAAAACGTTTTTAGTCCATGCAAGCTAATGTTGCAGCACAAAAAATGCGCATTTGTTAAAAGTATAACTATGAGACGCATGCGAGCATTATTAATGTAATTTCGGCTTTTATTCTAAGTTCGTCCACAATTTGACGTTTTTTTAGTTAGAAATTTTCTGATTGATTCTCAAAGCAAAAGCCGACGCTAAAATAGAGCAGACGTTGCCGAGAATCGTCACTAAAACTGGAATGGAATTAATGGATGGATTAGCAGTTAGCATAATATGCAAATAGTAGGCAAATGTGAGTCAAATGCTTTCTTTTAAACGCACCAACAGCAACAATTAGAACCGTCTATTAAAACAATGAATAGAAGGGACCACTCTTTATCTAATACTGAAAACACTCCTCACCGACTACATAGGACAACAAAAATGAAGCAAGCAGTTAGTAAACTTTGGCCAGCCACTACCTTCCCAACGATTAAAAACATACAAATAGCAATGCTACGGTCTGTTTCGAGAATAATTAGACTGCTTTAGCCATTGGCATTAGCAGCAGATGAAGGCATCCACTTACCATCCTCTTAACCCAAACATCATCCTGACATTGGCTTTGCCATCCCTTAAGATGCTTTCCGATCTTCTGGGTTGTAAGGGAACCGGTAATCTTCCCCAGTGTCACCTTGAGCACTCTCCATTGACTGCTTGATGCAATTTTGCGCAAAAGTGCGATTTAAGCGAGGGTGGTAACAGTGTTCCTGCCATGGCATGTTTCTACCAAGTACGCGTGCAGCTGCTTGAAATCTCCGCAGCGTTAAATATTAACGCAAATTAACACACGTCCACATTATCTGCATTGAGTTGTTTTATTTAAAAGAGATTTTTGCTAACTAGGATCGAATCGGGCTTGTAACAGCAAGGTACGTTAATGTTAACCTATTTTCTATAGCAAAGCAAGAGCACACACTTTGCAATTTGTATTAGTTTAGCCAAAATCTTAAATGTTTGTATATATATCTGTCCACGTTACGTCACGTCACAGGTCATTTTAACATTTTCGTGCATTATACCCCAAAAACCACATTCTGAAATCTGACAGGTTTTCCATTAGTGATGAATAAGTCAGCATAGCACCACTATGAATTACAAGAACGTGCAGCCAGGTTTTGCACACATCCTTCCAAGCAGACCTGAGTAGCACCTGGGAATCGTAGTTGGTCGTTGTGCTTTGCTGATTGGCTGGATTGGAAAAGTGGTTAGAACTAAATGATGATCACTTGTCTCATGAAAGCAGCTGCATTTGGAGAGCCCTTATCAGATTTTGCGTGGTAATGTCTCAGGTCGGTTTGATTAACTCTGCGTTCATTAAATGGCTTTATTAAATCCCTTACACATTCATTTTCTCTCCAGCAGTTGCTAAAATGTTCCATTAAAAGTTCCGTTTAGGAGGAGCCAACAGAGGAGCGATTCAATCAAGGCCTTCCGATTCAAGCTCTTAGTGTCCACCACAGTGTAAAGGACATGAAATGGCTGGACGTTCACCTCTGCAGGATGCTATTTCTGGCAAACGTGGACAAATGCACTTATTATTTTAATTGTGCAAGACAGTATTACAATAACGAAGAGGATTACTTTCGTGGCCTCGTGTCCAGAGTGTTTCCTGCTGATGCACAGGCTCCGATCAACTGTTTGATCACCACACCATGTCGTTGCACAAGACTGTTGCCATGTCGGATGAGACGCTACAGATACGATTTGCCAGTGCTGCGTTCTGCTTCTTATACTCGCCTCTTCTTGGATGTGTCGACGGACGTCCCCAACTTTTCAAACCAGTGGGATCCATTCTTGATGGCAGCAGGTGGCATCATACTGGACATGCGTGAATGGTCTGATGAAGGTGGAGAAGGAAGAGAAAGGATGCAGCTGAGCGACTACGACTGTGTCATTTTATGTCTTGATTTTCCGGATTATGAACATCGGAATTGTGGACACCTGAATGCCGTTGCCGATGTCCTCACGTCAAAGCAAACGCTTGTTGTGACAGGCTCGATGTGGCAAACCTCAGATCTCCATCCAAACTTGGACTGCATGCAGAAGCTATTCGAGGCCTTAGGTGGTTTTCACTTTCTCCCTTTTTCCAACTCACCTGATAGTTGTCGCATTTGGTGCAACAGGTCTCAAAATGATTGGACGATCAATTTGGTAGAGATGGTACTGTGGGCCTGTCTCCATGTCATATGGAGGAGGAGTAGAGCTTTACACGCTCTAGCAGGTTTGTGATTAGCCAGTCCATGACGGCATTCGATAAAGTGCTTACAATCTTTCAAAATAATTGTTATACAATTATGCTTGAAGAAACCTGCAGTTTTTATGAATGCGGTGGTTGGATTCGGAACAAAGTAAAAGTGATTTGGAACTGTGAAGCCGTAGGTAATTTTTTAGCTTAGTGCTATTATCTTTGTGAAGGCGCTATAATGGTAGCTTCCTCTCTTAACACTTGACCATTGCGTGTGAGAATAGGAATTTTCTAAATACTAAATATTTTGAAATACAAATTTGATACAGCAAAGGCTGTTTGCTTACACCATGCGACTTAACTAGTCGGTCGAAAAGAATGCTTGTTTGTGCGACTAGATATTTCTGGCTTTTACTGCCTTCCTAAGGGGCCGCATAATGACACGCGTTGCTCCTGGTGGCGTGCACTCGCAGACACCGAGAAGCATTTTCCTGCTTCAAGCTTTGCTGCTAACCTCCAAACACCGGTTTTGAATTGTGAATTCACTCTCTGCTTTACAATGGTCAACATACACGCCGAGTTCGCGTTAAAGACTAGGAAAATGTGGGTTCGCATGTTAGACAGCGTTGAATTTGCTTCCTAATGACCAACTTTACGCTCCCTAAACGTTGTTCAAATGAGTAGGCATTAACTTGAGATCGGCGAGTGTTACGAGTTATGGTCCGCGGTTGTAGTTATAATCAGATACCAACTCTGGACCAAAGCTAAACTCAAATGGTGTGAGTGACGTTGAGATCCGAAACGCAGCGCATGTATCAATGAGCCTTTGATTTAACATCCCTAATTCTTGAACCCTTTTGAGTACTCTGTGTCAAAAATCGACCGATTAGCGAAATATGGTCTAAACGTGTCAGCCGCTTGTGCTTTGCACTTTCCTCTGGAATCACTGAGGACATGGGTGAGGCAGGTTTAATTACCACGAGATTAACCTTTCAAATACTGAACAGAGCATTGCATTTTTAGCACGGATTTGATAAGCATGTAAAAGTGGGTTCGCCTGTTTTTCTTTCGCTTGGAACGTCCAATATATTGCATACACGTGGCTCAACTGCCCATGCAAGTGTTGTGTGTTCAAATCACTTTTCTAGGCCTTTGAGGTCACATGTGCAACACCAACAACACCAAGAATTAAGACTGCGTAACACAATTGTTCGGTTGAACCAAACTATGGTCAAGTTTGGAAACTAGGCAAGCATTGTCAGCCTCTCAGACGGTAGCAGTGTGCGTTCGTTTTTCCACAAGAATGGCGAGTTGAAATGCTGAGCTGTATTGATGTGGGACACCATTTTGATGAAATGGGTGACACATTTTGGGTTTGACACATCGATAACCACAGAATTATTTAGAGGAAAGGGAATATCTTTTAGCTGAGCGATTGTATAGCGATCGTAATATGAGTGCACTTATCAATGTAATGTGGCTGTTAGCGGCGATAGTGTGCATGAAGACGATGAAGCCTACGCATGTTTGTGTGGCCGTACAACCCTTTTACAACTATTACCTTTTAATACCAGTGCTGCCCTACGTCACGAATGGGTGACAAAACATTCGCTGTTTCTGCAATCAGTCCTTCATCCAGACAGTGTGGTTCTTCATGTGGACAGGCGGAATGCGTTTGGGTGGATGCCAGATGGCTTACTGTTGTGCAACTGACTCTATGGAAGGATTTGGATTATTAAGTTCAGTCTCAATATAGCACCGCTGGCAGATACTTTAAATTGGAATAGCAAAGAGTTGGAAGCCGTCCAGTTGAGCAGGGTAGCTGGTCTTGGACCACTACGCCCCACTGTTTGGCCAGAGAGATTTTGCAGGTGACCGATCAAACAATCACAATGCCTTGTGTTAAAAGGGGACAAATTACTGACACCAAATCCACCTTGTTTGTAAAGACAACATGGATTGCAAAACGACAAGCAAACGCAATAGCAAACTGTATTTGGAATCTGTTTTGCGGTGGAATCAATCCCCTTCGACCGTTCCTACTTATTTCCTTTCAACAGGACCACAAAACCAACAGGTATGGGTTGGCAAGGTGATGTGTTTAAAATACGCCTGATACCACAATATGCATTAAACGAAGAACATTTATCTCCTAGCGCTAGTTTTGATTGTAAAATACTGTATCTACTGATATCGAATCGTTATTTAGCAGAAACACCAAGCCCCATGGTAGGGTGGTCTTGGCTCTACATTGCACAGTTTTCCGCGCATTTACGTTCTTCTTATTATTTAAATATTAGATTTGGCATTAATGATTAAATTTCTATGCTTAGTGGTGCATAATTGGAGACATTTCATGCATTTATACCCATAGTATAGCCAAGATAGATGTTCGAAGCGGACTGATCTTGGATTTAAATCTGCATTGTAGACCGGTCTCGATGTTTTACCAAAGAGATTTCGGTAAGGTAGTGTGCTGCTGAAAGAGTGGTGAAGGAAGGAGGCTTGTCTGAACAGGCAAGTGTTAAGTGGAACGTTTCTGTGCCCATTTCACTGCCCTTAGCAGATGGTGAGACTACGGGAAAGTAACTGCGATATACATATAATCTGCCATACTTACCTACCAATGGCTTCGAATTGGGCTTGTGTTTATGTGATGAGGACCCCACTGACCACCTAATCCGATGTCCATTCCACAAGGTAGGGAAGTGCACAAGAATAGTCTTTGTGAGTCGTATACAGCTGGCCAGAGGAGGCAGCTTGGTTGTGAGCCTAGGTAACTAAAGGGTTTCAGAGGCGCCAATCTGTGGCAACTGATTGATCGTTGTGTATCTTTTCGCTGTGAAAACATGTCAGCACATATGGGATAGTACATGCAAGTATTGGGCCCTTGGATATGGATGGGTTTTAGCGTTCGAATCAATCGACAAAATCCACTAATTGTGGCTACCGTAGGGTGTAAAGCTGAACTGCTGGCGTGATCATTGCAGCCTCGGTGGCAGACCCTTATAACAAATTAGGCCCCCTTTTATCCAACGTATAGTTTGACATCCACACGTTAACTGCTATTATCTATGAAATGGTTTTAGCATAGCCTACTTAGTCCAAGGAGGGATGGTAGCATGAATCCATGCATGAGAGCTACCAAACTGGTAAATTTCGTAATTTACACTTCCTACTGTCCAATAGAGCAAGGATGCTTCCATAGAAGTTCGATTTTTGGTCAGCAGCATTCACGCAGTCGCCTATTTAATTGATTGCAAGTGCGAATGCAATTATAGGACATTTAAGTTGGTTATTGGGTGTTGGAATAGAAAACGCTCATCTCCTTCGCCGCAAAAAACGCTTATGCATAGAATGGCATGCGCCAATCAAAACAGCTGTACGCGAAAATAATAAGTTTGTTAGTTGCTTAATCTGAAGACGATAGACCGCCTGCATGTCGGGTGGGTGAGTTTGCGCTGGCGGTCCGTGAGGAGGACATAAATTTCAATTCACATCAATTCTCTACCAGCTGCATAGCTCTCTTTCCTCGGCAGCCTAAATCACTATGCCCGTCTCTCAGATTAGATGCCTTTAAACAGGTTCCTGCCCTTTTGATGAACACAAGCAAGGGTGATGAAAGGGCGGACACGAAGCTGAACAGCTGGGAGTAATCTCATAAATCTAATTCCAACAGAAACTCACCTGCTTTAAATTCAACGAGTGAGATCATACGGTTTTCCATGTTTCAAAAGCTAATTCATTCAGCGTTTTTAATCCCGTAGAAGTGCGAACAGCCAAAGCTAATGATAAAACACTTATGCTGTTCCTTCTTGACATTTAAATCCTTGTGGATTGTCGGCTTTTCTCCGTGGAACCGGTCACGCACTCCCGTGACACAGATGCAGAAAAAGGGAATCATGCATGCAGGTCGTCTGTGTCTTTGCATTCTTGCTTTGCGATTGTACACGTGCAAGCTGCTTCTCGGAATTCCCTTTTGAAAATAGTTCAATGAAATCGTTATGCGACCACCACCTCAGAACACGTCGTTTTGAGTGAAACCTACTCCATGCTACATTAAGAATTCATCCCACTCCGCATGATGCATACCCTATTTCTAGAAGTCGCAAAAGCAGAGGCACCAAAAGCAACTTTGAGTCAACTAAGGGTAACTGAGTATTTGCCATATTGATGGCATCAATACCCCGTGATCCCTTTTAAATATTTGCTTGCCTAGTTATTAAAGTAGCCAAAACGTTTAATGCTGATAAAAATGGGCATGAAGAAGGTAATGCTTTTTGATAATATGCTGTTAATGATAGTAACCTCGACTGGAAGTTAAACACCCAGACACATGCCGAGGACCGGCCGACACGTGAGTTGATTCTGAAGACTTGCAAAGTTTAAAAGTGTGGGCTTAGACTTCAAATCCGCCCAAGGAGGACTGTAAGGTGGGTATTTTAGTGGGCCTAAGTGGGAGCCGATTTCACCATAATTATAGAGAATGGGGTTGGTTACACGAGAGGAGAAACTTGCGTTGGATTCACGGTAGTTGAACATATCAACGCCAAATGACTCACTCATTTGCAATTATCATTTGACAGCTCGAGAAGGCATTTCAAATAACTTGTCGTGACCGTCACGCGAAGGGTAATTTTGGCAGAGCTGAGCCGTAAAGTATGGCTCGAACTGCAGAGGAAAGGATGGGAAGTGACGTCTGACAAGGCCATGAAATAAAATCTCTTCACAGCGATATCAGCGATACAAGGAGTCTGTGATCTGCTTTGTTAATTTACTAAAACTTGAAAGGAAGTAATTAGGGAAGCTAGGAAGGTTAGTTAGCAGTTTTGAAACTCGACAGTGTGTTGGTTTCTCATATCGTGTGCGTGCATGCCTCACCCCCTTGACGTTGATGGCAGCTGTAAAAAGTCAAAAAGTGCAGGTGTCACCGCCCTTTCCTGTCAGTCGATAAGTCGGCGATGGGTCCGTCATTCGAACTGGATAGAAATGCAGGCGTGTGAGTCATTCCTGTGTAAGCTTTTCTCATTTCCTCACCTGCGGGCCCTCCTAAATGCTCTACCCGTAATTAGGTGGAAATGGTTTTTGATCCTATAATTGTTTGCGCATTACTTTCAAATTAGTTGCTGACTTCCCAAATCATTCTAATCAAGGCCAATCTTTCCACAGCACCAGGTTACGGAATCAGATCTGCTTCTTTTACGGACTTTAAGTGCACAACGTAGTTCTTCGATTCCAGTCGAAGAAACAGCAGCTCTCGCCTAATTTTTATGTGCCGTTCCTAGCATCGATGAGATGAGAAACTGACCCACAGCGCCAGTAATTGCAGAAGAGACTGGAGAGAGTCAACAGACTTTCTATCGTGCGAATTCAGTTGTTAGGATTGGGCTAGTGTTTGAGTGGCTTAAAGGGTACTAAAAAGATTTTTGCCCTTGCATCATGCAACATTCAGTTAAGCACTACTGCTATAAAGTTGATACTTTTTGGCATGCACTCCTCATATTTAGTGCTTTTGAAGGCGCCGTGTGCTTTCGCTATTGCAAATCCTCTGCTCCTTTAGTGCGTTGACCATGCAAATGAAAGACGGAGAATGGTGGTGGAGATGGGTTGAAGTAAAGCGGCAAGGCGAGTCGATATGATTTGGTGCTGCATGGACATGGGTTATGAATTGAAGTATGGCAAGATGACGAAATCGAACGACGTGGTTCATATAGTGAACAATCATTTCGTTGTATGGAATCGAGTCCGCTCTTGCATATGCTCTATTACATCCGATTTGCCTTCTTTTGTCGTTTATGACCGATGGCCATTAATCACCACATCTGTTGCGTCTTCCCCAAAGACGGCCTCAGTCTGTGGATGCTCGACCTGTTGTGTGAAACTAATCGCGTGCTTCACGGTCATTGCTGGTATGTTCAGACATGACCTTACCAGGTCTTCTTCACCCTATCTAATGTGGCTTTTAAATCGGAGTGCGAGCTAGTAAATGGAAGGATACGTGAGTACCTCAATTTGGTGTGAGTAGAATAGGTTGACCTTGTGGGTGAGGTTTGGGGTTACGAGTGAGTGCTAAACACCAAGTGAATTGACGCTAGCTAAACGGTGAAATGCAGCGTTAGAATGGAATATGACAATGACGAAGAGGACGGTAGCAGTGACAATGAAGCCATTACTCACTTCGACATTAGTGGGCGGTAAATAAAAGTGTAGGGATCTTTAACATCACTACCATCATGCTGACTAAATAAAGCAAGTGGATAGTACCATTCATCACAGCCGTCCAATTTATTTAACTATTGATGTCTTGCGATTTGGCTGCCTTAAGCATGCGTTTGGCATAGCAAAGTGCAGTCTTTAGACCTTCCCAATGGTCACTGCTATTGTCTTCTTTCCAAGCATAAAGTGCCTGGCATGCAGAGACAGTCGATGAATGCAACGGCAAATGTATTTGCCATCCCTTTAAATGCATCGAAATCACGTCTCTTTATAATTATTAATCTTAACGAAACTTGCTGGTGGCACTAGCTGCAGCCCAACTTTACACTGTTATTCACCTACAATGCACCTTTGCAGTTAAGGGAAATTCTCAATCTAATGACTTCACTTCTCAAGGGGCAAATTATGTGGCGGATTTAGTAAAACGACCGCAACACGCCTTTGTTCAAAAGAATAATCTTAAATGACCAAACTCCTTTCGACTTGAAGTAAAATCCCAGACACGATTCTACTATTCATGTGCTCACTTTCAGAAATTTCCCACTTCACTCATCGAGTCAGACTGACTTATCAACACACCTTCACCACGGCAAACATTGGAGTCGCATGTAATCAGCAGTCCTTATCAGCCCATATTCTGTTGTCGGCCCATAAAACATCCATTAATTTAATATGTCACCTCTTGCTACTCGTCTTTTGTCAATAGCAAGCACTATGAGCCTTGGAGATTCGTGAGTAAGGATGGTATGCGATGGGACAAAGAATGCAACTGCAAGTGCAGATGCAATTCCGCTCACGGTTTACGCAGCTTACTGCACCAAAGTGCAAGGTGGTACGTGGCAGGTGTGTGGTGCATCACCATCGAGGTTTCCAGAGCGCAGCGATTTTTAGTCAGAAATTGGAACGTGCTCAAGCATAAATGGCGTAGACAGATGATGGGAATGAAAGGCGCGTACACTAGCCATGGGTTCCAGGGCCCACTGCTGGAGTGGCATTGATGCTGTACACTAAGACACACCAATATCAACGTCTGATGGTTAAGATGTTGCCGATGCTTCAGCATTGATATAGAGCAGGCTTGTGATTCACCTGTAAGGTATGGTGATAGCGCGTAGCGATGTTCGAGCAGTTAGGGCGACGAAACGCAAAGCAACTAGGAGTCTAGATAGTAGGTTTGAGGTCCAATTCTTAGTGCGATGGCGCGCACTGGCCACCTGGACGCCTTTCACTTTAGGAACGTCAGGGGTAATCACACACGCAATCGTCGTGATTATGGTGATAAACGAATGTGTGCCACAGAGTGCGCAATGTCGAAAATGAAAAACAGAACACCGTCGAGAGCAGGATTTGAACCTGCGTGGGGAATCCCTAATGTATTTCTAGTCCTTCGCTCTTAAGTATAATCCGCGACTAGACATACAAGCAGTGAGGGCCAAATTAACGATGTTACGTGAGCCTCAGCATGACGGAGGAGAAATGCGTCACTAAGGTATATCTAACATCAAGGCCATTTCCTTCGAGTTACTAATTACAAACCCCGTAAATATAGTCAATGGGTTTGGAGGTACTATTTACAACGGTAATTTTACTCAGGAAAGATGCAATGAGGAATCACTTCTCCAATGCATCTCCAATACTAAGATTGCTTATGCGAGGATTCGAGGAGGAAAGCAAGAACATGCGGTTCACACCATTTAATGGGTTATATGGCATGTTTGATCAAGCACACTCCTCCGGGTTCACCGCCATGCTGTCGATGCTAGGTGGCATTGGTTTCCTTGGGACATGTTTGATTGAGAGTCGAAGGCTGAAGATGGAATTTTAATGCACCGTATTAACGAAGCAAACACAGCTGGTCTCACGAGGCGTCAACGCGGTTCCTACTTGACTAGTAAAGAAAGCGGTCACAAGTAATGATAGCCCAGTGGTTGATGATGGTGGCTACGCATTCGTTGCAGATTGACAAATAGTGAGGCCGGTTGAATGTACATACATGTGTTATTAGAGCAAGCATGGCATGCTTATAAAAGCTTACATTACTCTGCTTTCTGCTATCCATACATTAGCTGAGGGAATGAAAGCGGGAGAGGAAGAAGCAAACGCACAATCGTTTGAATGCATACAAGAGCCATGTGCATATGAAACCAGTGACAGGAGATATTCTACTTGCAAACAAAATCATTTGAAAGCTAGTCGCAAAGTTGTCGGTACCCAAACCGATTGTTCTTTGCATTTGTTGGCTGGGTCATATTAGATGGTAATCCGATTGTGGGATTAAATGAATAAACATCGTTGGTACTTAGATCACTTTAATTGCTAAAATGAATCGTTTTTACGGCAAAATCAAAGCAGATAGCGGGTCCAAGTGGTGAAGCGCATTGATAAAGGCTATAGTAAATGGCCGGATTTGTGTAATGAGTGGGAATGATAAGGATTATTGCCATATTAATGCCTCGAAGCAAACATCGGCTTTGGTGGTGCTTTGCAGTGAACTATTGACGTTGTAGATCCTCACAAATGCAAAGGCATATTCTAAAAGAATATTGAAAGTAGCGAATAAACCATCGTCATTCTTAGTCCTTCTCACGTTTAATTACTCCCACCTATCTGAATTCTATAGGAGACAAAGCACCGGTTTTGCGAATGAATGGGAAGGTGACGAGATGTGGGTCACGGTGGAGGCTCCGCAGTTGTACGTGGACTGCGCCGAGGAGCGTGTACCCATTCGCTGTGACATCAGCTTTGGTGATCTTAGTGCCCTCCTCCTCTCTTTGTAAGACAATTGTCTCTCTTGTTCTTCTTTATTACGTGGTCTGGGACAATTCCTAAAATAGCATTGTGCTTTTAAATGTAGGGTAGCTTTAGAGCACATTTTTCTCGCAACGTTGTCTTCCTTCAAGAATCAGTATTTTATAAGTGACTTTTACTTGTTCATTGGGCTGAGAATGTTCCCACCAATGTAGGCTTTATTGCCTCTTTTGGCATTACTTTTGCGGCGCATTCAAACAGGCTTTAATGTTGCTACATCACCTGCCAAATAAGCTTTGGCTGTGTCCAGTTGGACGCGCCCTTCTCTTGACTAAAATACCACCATCAGACCCAAGACGCTAAAGTGTTGGTAATGACAAACGCTTTCTATGTCATCAGAAGTGGTTCCTATTTTTGCCATATTTCAAGTAAGTAGACGCACAAAATAGATGAGCCGACTGTCCTAACAACTTCATCTTTTTGTTCCTTTTGGTGGCAGTATTTTTAAACCAGATCATGTAGATAGACGCGGCTGCTCTTGACTCCTCAAATAAGCAGTTTTGTGTATCTAATCCAATTCTATCTGTCAGGATAGCGGAGGATAAGGGTCGATTCTTAGTTAACTCACCATCGCATGGACTTCGTTTGCTTTGAATATGATGCAATCAAACAGCAACGACTCCATTAAGCAGGTTCACGAACTGTTTCTTTTTCCGATCTTAGCACATCAAACTATTCTTTCAAGAATCAATTCTCTGAGCTAAATGTTTTGCATATTTGCATCCCCCAGGAGCCTCGGCGCCCATGGTAACACATCTTTATGTCGATGAATTGGCTGTATATTTGTTTTCTCCACTAAATTCCAATCAGTTAGTCAGCGTTCTTTTCATGTTTTTTAAACTACTTTAAAGCAGTAAATTCCAAAAATTTGAAGCAGCTAAGTGTGCTTTTGCATATCCGATTCCAATTCAGTTTGCAATCGCAGTCACCGGGGGCCTTTTCCTCTTCAAGCCACACTTGTATCGTTGCTGGAGGACTGCAACTTCTTGTATGCGATTGTTTGCCTAAGGACTGCATAAAAAAGAATGTTACAACTTTTGCTGACAGCGAATAAATTGCTATTGTGATTGGGTTGAATTGGACTGGGCACGACAGCAACAACAATGACAACAAAGCTATATATTTCGTAGAACACTTAAGGCGCTTATGCAAGCACGGTTAGGTTCAGGTTCGACCCAATCTGCGAGTCACTTATAAGAGAATTGGGAGGTGAAACGATATTCAATGATTAGGAGTCTCAGTCCAACCGATTTCGCAAACAAATGACGCCGTTCGTGATGAGAAGGAGGAGGAAGAAGCAGACTCATGCGTCAATTTCTCACACAACTTTAACTATTGGCAGTAGCCAAATGCTGTTGCAAGACAAATTGTTTTCCGCAAGGCCGCTAGTTTGTTTCTCTTAGCGCTTTGAAGTGGGAGGTAGAAGAAGACGACGACAAGACTGTTCTGCTGTAAAGTTATGCTCATAAGTACCTCTACAGCTCTGACACTTACTCTCACCTATGTGAGCACATGTCTGATACTTCATAATTAGCAACTGCTATGGCATTAATGTCAACAGATCAATGTAATCTCCCTCTGTGCAGTCTGACATATGAGGGCTCATTTCTTAAGTTAGCCATCTCTCATATATGATGCAAAACTGGAATCGAGAAAGATTGAGGGCCTCGTAATTTCATTTAACAGACGCGATCATGGCAACGAATGAAAGCCACGTCTCCAACCATCGGCGCTGCTCTATGTGCTGTATGAAAGCATGCAGCGATAATGCAGCCGCAAAAGGAAGGTACATGGCGAAAATGGAATTGCGAGAAAATAGAGAAATGGCAAACCTATCCTCACAAGCTAACGCTCTTGTGTCGAATCATTGCCATAGCGTACAGTGACGCATTCAACGAGCAGGAAGTTAAAACAGGGTTGAATGCGCACCCGTGCAACTAAGCGGTGATCCTCAACAGCACTTGTGTGCATTTAAATACTCTCCAATTTGGCCTCATTAAATCGGTTGGTCGATTGGGTGGAATTGGAGTCGCATAAGCGAATAAAAGACCTCCAATGGTAAGTCATATTGTTCATAATGTTTATGCCACAAACGCATGGTAGCAAGTGCTGTGCTTGCAGTAAGTCTTTTCGTGTTTTATACTTGTACTTCTTCAATGCAGTTTTTTAGAAACCTGCAACTGTTCGTCTTCACTCTCTGGTCGGCACATTCGGCCCAGGTAATCTCAAGCGTTAACATGACTGCCGTTAAATATAGTGAGTTACTTACATGCAAAGCATTATTTGTAGGCATTTGACTTGCGTTTGGTGTTTTAAAAAGTAGAGCCATCAGAAACAAGTGAATTAAAATTATTGTTGAAATGACTGGCACAACACAAGGCCTGTGCATAGTACCTGCAAAGAGCTGAACAATCCAGCCATGCAAAGCACTTACATGCTGATCTGCATGCCTCTATGGTGATTATAATCCACTCAAGCACACTCACGTGGGCAAAGACATTTGCACAGCAAGATGCCGCTTTCATCCAGCGCATGCCGAGGCAGCTAGAAGGGCAAATTATCTCTTTTCCTGCAGCATTAGGACGATTTCAAGCAGGGTGTGAGGAAAGCATAAGAAAAAGCGACCCTAACTGATACGAAAAAGTAGGGATATTACAAACGGAAACCAAGCTAAATTGTTGCACGGAATTTAGGCTCACGTATACGAGGGCATGAGTACTCAGAGCACTCGCTTTGAGTTTCAAATAATTAAACCATCGACTTCGGGTGTGATAAATGTTTCCTTATTCCGGACATCGTGTGCCATAGGATAACCGGGGTCTTCTTAAACGACAGTCGCTTTTGCAAATGCTAATGCTTTGACTTGTGTTTAGCATGACCAAGTTAAAGCATAGCGTTAACTTATTATAGTTTTGCAGTTGCCAGGAAAGAAGATTCGGGATGTTTGGGGCCCAAAAATGCTTGTGCATGATTATCATGGAGTGCGCGCATGTGAGTATAGGAAGAAGAGAGTAGGAATGAAGGTTTTGGTTAAGTTAGACTATAAATAGCGTACTCCATCACCCCGTTGCACCACCTGCAGGATCGTCTGCACTGTTCAGTACTGGGAACTACGACGAATGGTTGGTCGTAGTCGTGAGACAAGTTACCGTCACTTGCATTGGGTACACATACTCGAATTGGTTATGGAGTTTAATATTTTAGTCCCACTTCATCGTCGTCACTATAACTCACTTGATACAGTCATTAGACAAATGGAGTAGATAGTCTTAGGATTGAGAACGCACCTCCCCCACTTTAATTGAGCCCATTACTGAACTTCGAATTAGGCCTGTGCTTCTGCGCGCAATGTTAAGCACAGACATGCGCACACCTTATGATTTCAACGTAATCGCGCAAGTTAACTTTATTGAGGGGCAAGAGTCATCAATTGCTACTAATTCGTGAGCACTCGTAGTTACCGTTACCTTATTGCCCCTGGGATGTACTAACAGCTAATAGTGTGGTTATCACCTGATTTCACTTACGCCGAAGCAGATGCTTAGGTGTAGCGCTCTAGACGTTCTCACAATACTTTGGTTGCTGCAGGAAAGATGTACCACCGAAATGCGCCGTGATGTAAGAGATTGGTATGCGGCAGTAAGACGAATGGTTTGAAACACCGCACTAGTATGCCATCGAGAATCCTATAGTCGAAAAGACAATGCAAGGTGATAATTTTCTCACGCCTAGTTCAATGCAAGCAAGCGTCTTTTAGATTAACCATTCTTCAAATTACTTTTCTCCGTGAGTTACTGCTTATAATAAATATATAGGTGCATTCAATATTACGAAAGGCCTCAGTATGAAGACTAGTGCACTTAGACGTCTGATTAAGTTCGCAGCCGTAGAGCCCCAGGAATGCCTCATGGTCCCGCGTTGCAAATGCTCCCTCAGGTTGTGCCTGTTCGCATTATGCTCCAAGACCAAGTGGCCCTTCCTGTACTTGTCTTGTTTGCTCCTAAACACGTTTGGCAAGTCAAACTGACGTCTCATTCAGCCGTCATGTGCGATCCGACCTAACCTGACACGAAGACAAAACTACTCTCACCTAACCACACAATTTATCCACTGCCTTTGCACCATCCTGGACGAAGCATTCACACTGTGGGCGACTCATCAACCGCATCAGCTGTCTGAGGCTGGGTCCTTTTATAATTTACACCCCATTCTCTTTCCTCAACAACATCCAAAAGAAATTATTGGGATCTATGCAAAAACAGAAAGCAGTCGAGTCAAGAGAGGAGGTAGTTCTCTTAGCACTTGGTCAACAAATGCGTGATAAACCTTTGTACCATGCATATGAGTGCGTGAAACATGGAGGTGAGATGTCCCTTGACTATCTCTAACATTGGGATCGCTACCACATGTTCGGTTCTTTCCTATCACTAGCTGATACTTGACGACCAGCCATACTTCAATGGTCAGCAGGTCGGAGTGAATGATGATCGCAGTAGTCAGGCAAGTGCCGAATGGCGACAAATTGGAGGCGACACATATTCTAACTTTATTTTTTATCACCCTTATTGTGTAGTGACTAAGCTGGAGTCAGATAGTGCGCAATATGTCGGCACTTGCATTCACTTTGCCATCCCTTAAGATGCCTTTAGATTTTCCAGGCTGTTTAGGTACCATTAATCCTCCTAAGTGCCACCTTGAGCACTCTCCATTGACAGGTTGAAGCATTTTTGTGACGAAATGCGGTTTTACCGAGGGTAATGACAGCGTCTCTGTCATAGTGCGGTTCTATGAAGGACGCATGCAACTGTTTAAACGTCCACAGTATTGGATATGAATGCGAATTAACACACATCTGCATTGCCTACATTGAAGTGTTTGATTTGAGAAAGAACGTTGCCAATTTGCATTAATTCGGGCTAGAAATATCAAGGTGCGGTAGTTTTCACCTATTTTCTAAAGCGATGCGAAAGCACACACTTTACAGTCTGTATTACTTCAGCCAACATCTTGAAGGTATATGTACATACCCGTCCATGATTATAGTCGCCGCGTCGCACGTTGTATCATTAACACCTTCCTCACATCGAATCACTTATGACGTCACAAAGCGCTTTAATATTGTAATGCATAATGCCCCGAAAACCACACTTTAAAATCTGACAGGTTTTCCATTGCTATAAATAACTCAAAATAATATCATTATAAGCTACAAGAATGTGCTGCTTGAAGTTGTACGCATTCTTCCAAACAGATCCAAGTAGCACCAGAGAATCTTAGTTGGTCGTTGGGCCTTGCTGATTGGCTGGATAAGAGAAGTGGTTAGAACTGGATGTTGATTGCTTATCACATAAAAGAGGCTTCAGTCTGATAGATTACA
>JADWOT020000001.1:16614440-16656452 GCA_036345935.2 Taenia hydatigena
AGCAGCTTGTCCGTTAATGTAATTGTTTCTCCTTCCTTTTCCTTGCCTAGCATTCCTTTTTTGCTTTACACATTTAGACGATCGTACTCGGTTCCTATTCTTTAACCTAGTCAGGATAGTTCTGCTCCCATCAGCCAATAATTCAGTGCAGATCTGTAATTTTAGCTTATGCAAGTGTTAAAAAATTGCACTGCTTGTTTTTCAGTAAAGACAATTTCATGCTTGAGATGAGTTATTTTTTGAGCTGAAGACTGTGAAAACCATATTAAGGCAGACATCTCGTGGTAGAACACAGATGTCTCTTGATGGCTAAAAGGCGTTCAGCTGAAGGAGCAACATCCGGAAAAGAAAACCAAAGACAGGTCCTTTTGATAATGCGGAGCAATTTAAAGCACATAAGAATCGGCTTAGCTCTAGCATGCTGCAGGACGCATTCAATATTCAATATTCAGTCCTTGCTGTCAGATGTTTCCTGTTATGATCTCCAACAAATCCTTCCTAAAGTACCATTCCACATAACTTTGTCTTGCATTGACTGCTGAGCCTCAACCCAGTAATAAGCACTCCATTTTTAATTTGCACAGATTATTTGCATTCTTGTTATGGTGAAGAAAAGCGATACAGTGCATGACTATGCCTAGACTCTTGTTCAGTAAAGGCTTGTACGCACATGACTTCGATTGGTCAAGTAGAGTCATCGTAGCAGAAGGGGAAGTCGAAATGAACCGAGGTTGCTAAATCTTATCAGCCCACAAGCATTTGGTGGGATAACCTAAAGTGTATGCGCGCCTTGAGAATCTACCATCTGTGATGATGGTGTCAACCAGTCAGACTTTCTGCACTGGCCTTAAAGGGCACTACCAAACTTGTCAATCATTATCGTGCCAGCAAGGCATGCGGATTCAAATCGCCCGCCAAAAATACGTAATCCTCCTAATAGGTCTAAGTCATAGGCTTTCGTTAAATACGTCCTTACTTTTGTGCATGTTATCATCCCTACTACCCATCGAATAGTTTCGTGAGGCCCTTTGATTCGCGCCATTTCAGAAAAAAAAAAAAACTTTTAAAAGGGCCGATTGCTAATAATCCCTCCTTAGGGCCATCTCACCTATTCAGTCGGTCATTGCATTGGTCACTAGGACTGCGGTGGTTCTATCGAAGAGCAGTTGTGCCAGCAGTCAAGCAAGTCAGCATGCAACCTGTGGCCCCACTTCGAGAGAAACCGTTAGAAAAGAGTTGGACCGTGACTGAGGCAGTGCATCCTCCAAATCGTATGAAATGAGGGCGTCTATGCACAGAGATGTAAATAGCATTGCGGTTGGCATAGCCTATCCATTAACGGAACTCTGATCCTGCTCCCACTTACGCCCATTCAGCGTAGCTGTTGTATACAGGGTGAATGTAATGGTCAAGGCAAAGGCGGCAAGCACCACAGAAAGGTGACTACAATACCAAGTGTGTACTGCAATCGTACAGGCAAAGACATCATCTCTTGGGAGGGATACTGGTACTCAAATGTTAACGAATTTTCTACATTTTTCCTGCACACGTTCCACTTTCCTGTCTCCAATCGAATTATGGAGCATGAAATTGGCTGACACATGCACTCCTGTCAAGTACCTTTACATCTTAGCATTTTCCACTAAAAGCCTGTGAGCTTACATTTGTAAATATTACAAAGCTGTCAAACAAAGTAAGCAAGTGGTTCGCGTAAGAGTTAACGTATTCTTTGAGCATCACTCTTTATGCTAAAGCAAGTTAAGGGTGAAATCGTGTGGTCAAAATCACAAATACTAGTTGTTTGTTTCCTGCAAAGAAATATTATTAGATAATGAAGAACCTCTACTGCACTGCAGACAACGAAACTGCATTGCAAATGATAGTAAGGTAATGGCCCCGAGACAGCGTTGTCACAATCAAACAGAAATGTAGGCTACTGTCACCACGTAGCAACAGTAAGTATCGCATAATCTACTGTGCATTAGCTTCGTTAACTGTCGTCCTCCGGTCTGACATGCAGCTGTTATAGATCACATCAAGAGGACTGCAAACACTCTTCTTGGTGCATGAAAGAGACCATTTATTCCATGCGAATGGGAAACAGAACAGCATTAATTCAGCCCATTGACTCGAAAGCTCCTTCACTGACCCATCATGTCAGAAACGAATTCTTTATCTCCCGTTCGTTCCCTTGTCTTTGTCCTTGCATACCTCGCATAAATTATCAGCGAGTAGCTGCTCACTAAGGCCAATGGTCTCAAAATACATTGACATGCATTAATGGAGCCTGCACAAAATAGTTGATGACACATTCAGATTTTTGCTGCTATTTAGTGATACAGTATCACAGGACCTAGTGAGTTAGCGGTAATTGCTATGCGTCTAAAAAAACGGTGTTAATGATAATTATTATTAATCCTGGGTAAACCGAATCGTGAGCGGTTCGTCCGACTGTTATACAGCACTGTACAGCAAAAAACTACTTTGGTTGAAGTCAGTGATGGGTAGGATCGGAACGCGTTTCTCTGCTCATCGAAGCCCTTCCACTCTTCCACCACATTCCGACTGCTCTTACGGGAAATTTATGTCGAACTTGACAACAAGCAGTATTGACATTGGAACTCATGACCCAACATTCGTAAACGAGAAATCGCAGAATCTAATCTCTTTATATCAGATCGATGAGAGTGCTGCAGTAGTTATACTGTCGACGATCCCACCAGTCAAGCTGCAAATTGTGATCACCAGTTGAGTTTTTGACCTTTCAAGCAACGCTCAATAGTCAGGTCCTTTCAGCGATTTCATTTAGGCTGGAGACTTTGCTCGGTTGTGCACGCATTAATGCGAACTCAGGTGATCACATGCGCTAATGGTCACTGCACGCATTTTTGATGCTAAAGCGATCTTAGCATTTAGGTAGACAGGATCAAACTTTTTCTCCTATTCCTAGCATCCGTCAATGCCTATACCATCGATATACTTGGAAATCGCTAAAGCAAAGACGCACAACATACCGACAGCCACTCCAGAAACTAGTTTTAATAGGATCAGTGAGGCAGCTGCAAAGGAATGATAGTGAGCAAAAGTCAACGATTGGCTAAGTAGTCAGCTCAGACAGCATTTAATAAAGTGCCAACGTTGACAAAAATGAGACAAAGATGAGAGCAAAATGTCCTGAGTCAATCGAGAGCGGCATCATGCCAATGAGGCTGGCATTTTTGTGCAACCCAACCACAGCCAAGGTCTAAAATTGAGCGGACAATTATAGGGCTTGTTAATAAAATAGATGCAACACTGTACGCTCTTTTTCACGTCAAAATTACTTCTTTCCGCAAAAAAAGAGAGGGATCCTTTTTACACTTGGCAGTGGGAGTGACGGCGGCACACAATCAGATATCTTATGAGCACCGTCTTTGCTGTCGCGTTGTCCTGGATGAACGGGTGTGTGAGGCTAAGTATTTGAAAGCAAAGTAGTGAAAGAAAGGAAAGAGATT
This sequence comes from Taenia hydatigena, assembly GCA_036345935.2. Classification (NCBI taxonomy): domain Eukaryota; kingdom Metazoa; phylum Platyhelminthes; class Cestoda; order Cyclophyllidea; family Taeniidae; genus Taenia; species Taenia hydatigena. Next base: position 16,617,935 of record JADWOT020000001.1, read on the forward strand.
TATTTACAGTTGATTTTGTGGTTGCCAAATCGACAACTCTTCTTCATAGTTGCTATCGAAATTACCGCGTGTCTTAATGTTGCTTACATACACTATGATGTGGGATAAACTAGGAATTTAGGGTCATAATCAAGTAAGTGGGTGAGTTTGGCACGCTCTAGTGATGTGCGGCAAGCTACATCGCTTAAAAACAGGCTTTATTCTTTGCATGAGCATCTTATTTACCCAAAAGCAAGAAGCGCGCTTCTAAGGCGCAGAAGTCTTCTGAGTAAACAACCGATGTGGTCACTGCAGTAGATTACATGCTTGAATCAACAAATTAAAGATTTTCTTGACAAGCGGCCTCTCATCCCTTACATGTAAACTAAATTTTTAGTAGCTCTTTAGCTAGAGTACACGACGAAGAGGTAAGTATTTGATTTGCAATGAAATTTAACCACAGGATCTCATTATTCAGAATCTTAGCCCTGCACGCGACTTACGCTCCTCTGGGTTTTACTCACATGTAATGCTGAGGACAGATCCAGAAGGTTCTTTTGCTTATCCATTGAATTCATCACATACTCTCTTGCAAGTTTTCACCCAGCTCAATAACCTCTGCACTAAAATGCGCAACTATAGGTACACAAGGTGCTTCGCCACATTCAAGAACTCTATCTTAAAACTTGCACATTTGGCTCGCGACCATCATGATAAGCGCCTTTCAATTTTAGATACACCATGCGCATCGAATTCTGTGCGTGCGACCACGTACATACGTACACAAGTAAAAGGTGTGTAGTTGTGTACAAGTATTTGTGCTTATGAATAATCTGAGCCCAAATAATGAGGAATAGCACAACAATCAGTCAAATAACGTATATTACATCACGTTTATAGCATTGAATATATGTTTGTCGTGATCACTGGCCGCCTCTCACTTGAAAAGTGTATTCAGACAAGCATCGTAGCAGTGTTGCTACTTCCTAAGACTGCTCAACCCTTAGATGAAAAATAAGGTACGGTCATCAACTACGAGATGTTCGTAAGACCATGGGCTAATTAAACTTTGGCATATCCATGAAAAACACAAACAGGATTATTTCGCCTCACCATTCAACCGAGACTAATGTCAACAAATAAACATTAAATTTACGATTGCTGTCCTAAATCAATGAAAACTAAAAGCGTACAGACGCTCGCAGCAGATTCGCTAAAGTGAATGTGAGACATGGATAATTTAGCAGTAAACAAAATTTGTGAATGGTGTTATGCTTTCTGTATCATGGAGTTACTACTAGCAGGCGATCACTGAAATCCATTCTTAGCCTCATCGTTAACACCCCTGAGTTACTATATCCAGGAGTGCTTTTGGACCCCAAATGTACAGCCTACGCTTTAATATAACAAAGAGTACTAAATGTCAGCTACCCACCTATCTACTTACACACTCGCTCCATCTGTTTGGATGTGGTGTGAGTGCACGATGCTAGAGCGGGTAGCTGTTAAGGAAACAAGAAATGGTAAAGCCGAGGCGATGAGGCAGGCAAAACTCAACCTTTTTACAAGTGCTCTGGTCTCCTGGACTTCGGGGAATGCTAAACATTCATCTCTTACTCCTTCCATGTCCACGGGTGCTATACGCGACTCCACTGGTGACATGTCAAATACTGCGCATTTGTCATAACGGTGAAACATGGCATCTGGTCGAAGGAGGGAGGGTGGTAACAGGGGTAGGTGAGAAAAGTAAGAGGAGAAGGGTGGAAGGCTAATGGAAAGTAAATATAAGGAAATGAGTGCAAAGGTAAAGTAATAGAAAGGAGTTGGTAGTAAGGGAGTGAAGTGAAAATCAGGACAGAAGATCGGCGGTGATGAAGCAGGTCATTAGGTCAGAACGATATCCGAATAGCATGGATGTCGAGGATTCAAGCCTCCCACAAGGCATGGTAACTTCTTACCTTCCATTTTTAGTACACCTATCCGTCCAGCTGCAATGCTATGTTCGACCCAAATGGCGCTACTACAAGCAGCGGGACCCGAGCTCACAGTGTTCTGATCAGTAGCAAGGGACCCTATCCATTAGGCCACGGAACCGATGCTTATTCTGATATATTTGGATTACGTATTTGCAAATACTCTAACATTTGATTCTTTCACATCACACTCATTGCCTATAGCGCGTCAGCACCTTTTTTGAAAAGATGCATCAACTGTTCCTCTCCTCCTTCTTTCTATGGATTTTACGCCATCTTATAAAATGGCGGTTAGCGATTGGTGACTAACTGTGACAGGACTTAGCTGCCCATCAGATAACAGCGTCACGACCTAAACATTTGGATACAGCTCAGCTGGACCCCGCATTCCTACTGATCAAGGATAGATTTTCAGGTACAGTCACGACAAAATTAGGTCAGATCACCATTTTTAGCATCGTAAGTACAGCTTTCCTTTTATTAAATAGCGCAGCTAAAAATATTTTAATTTTTGGACTAATTCTATAACATCGGCAAATTAGAGGCAAACCGCTTTAAAAATCTAGCTTTTTTACCGTTAAAGGGAGGGGCAATAGCCTTCTTTTGGTTATAAGGATGATATTGTCGCCTTGGGGCAAGCTGTTACTCACATGTGTCCTGTCTGCAAAAATGAATGAACAAAACTCACATAATTCAACAAAATCGCATTTAACGAGCATTTAGCCTTTGAAAAAAGGATTTCTTGCACTCGATTGACCTGCACTTACCTCCACAACAATAGCATGTGCAATTGTGGATAGACCGCCATGGATGGCCTAACAGAGGCTTAAGAAATCCAAGTGGAATCTCTAAAAATATAAGAGAAACCTTTGCGGCCTGTGCATGCTAGCGTTTCGAGCACAGAAGCAAGAAATAAAGCAAGTAAAGCGTGAAATGCTCAGTTGGCATAATACTAATGCAAGGAAAGCACAATTGAAGGCCGTTGGTAAGAGTCCCAGATTGCGTCAATCTCAGACCATTTCGTTTGGTCAAATTTGGAGCAACAGCTTGATGACCGCACTACTGCATCCGAGCTAACGCAGCTAGCAAGGGCTGACAAGCGCCGGTGGACGAAATCGCTGTACTAAACTACTCTTGAAAGTGTGATCCAACAGCAGGTTTCATTAAATTTGGCTGATCCAAACTTGCTTTCGTTGTGCAGGCCTCATCAAAACTCGTGAGCTAATTTGGACTAACCTTTGCAGTGGTCAAGAGAATTTTCTAGGTGTGTAGACCACCCAAAAGGGAGTACCTGAAATGTCTACTTGATTGCTTCCATTGAACATGAGGCGACAAGTGAAAGCAAATCTCTTTGCAGGGTATTAATCAACAGCTTTTGATGTGAAAATAGCAAACCCTAGTTTTTGCTCTGAGTTTATTAAATTGCAAATTAATTTGACTATCTAGCCATTCCATTAGTTCTAGGGGCACAAATGCCAAGGATGGAAAGACTAATTCCGTGCCGTTAGCAGTCGGGTCCGCCGCAGTTACGACAGGCACAAACCAGTGAATGTGAACTAACTCATTCCAACAATTTCCTCAACTGCCTTCATTGCCTCAATTACCCACGTGTCAATGTGCGTGTGCGCAGCTTGCCCAGCTTTAAGCATTTTCACCCGTAGAATGAGGGTAGTTTCAAAAGGCACAACTCGCCATGCTTTGCTCAAGCCACGGAATATTATGATTTGTTTGGCTTCGTTTCCTTGACCCATGTGATTGGTATTTTAAGACCACCAAATTTTGTCTCTGCGCATTTTCACCATGTTGCCCATTTATGTGTTGGGTAGATGCGTTGCACAGCATATGTGGGGTGCAATGAACACATTAAAATCATCACAGTAATGCGCATGCCTTGCACCACGTAGACGTAAAGCTCTTGAATTTCGTTAGAGTACTCGTGAGCCACTCCTAAGCATTATAAGATGGTGAGTGAGATTGGAGTTGCACACCCATTCCAGTTCCAAAATACAATGAATGGACTTAAGTGGCGAAGGTTAAAGTAGTTAATGGGCTTGCATTGACAATCGCCTATGTATTTGCAAGACTGATGCGACGGAAAAGAGATGCACGAAAGTCGATTAGGGAAGTGGCACAGCATGTCGAAAGGTGGTAGCGCTAGAAGGTAGAGGGAAGGATTCGTAATTTTAATGCTCAAAGAGCATCGTATTTGTTTGAAATGGAAATGGTGGAGAAGTGAAATTGTGCGGCAGTGTGTTATAAACCCTTGGATTAAGGGAAGAAAGACAGCGACCATTAAGACGACACATTTCTTAAGGGAACGATTTATTTTTCGCCCTCAGTCTAATAATCGGCCTTACCACAGCTGCCACTGTTGTTTAAAGCATTCGCACCATAATGGTAGTTTGCTAAGAGGAAAGGGGTAGTGCAATGATGTGACGACACCACGTTCCCTTCACCTAGCCATCCGTTCATAGAAACCGTTAACAGTGCTAAATTGCATCCCCGCAAGATTACTCACATTGTGCTTGGTCAGTGAAAGACGAACAAATAAGCGCAATGTTTGTTCCATTACCTCTTTTAATCCGCGGACAACATTATGGCGCGAAAAGAGTAAAAAACAGATAGATGATGAGAAGATGGCAGTGATACGGAGTTCATCTGCATTCACTCCTCTTAGATACAGCAAATGACATGTTAGATAAATCTAAAGCAGAACAACCATAAATCCAACTTTCTCAAATAGACTATTAATGCATTGTCCAGCCAACCGTCAGCTGCTGAAATCACTTAAGTATACTTGCATTACAGATTGTTTAAATCAGGTTTTCTACACCCATATTTTAGATATGCCAAGGATTCTACCCAGATAATCAAAATAGTGGCCCAGGAGTAGATGCCTTCATTACGAAGAACACCAGAAGTGGTGAATGCAGTGAATATTTACAAGAATTTTACTGAGAATAAACGGAACTTGCAAAATGGACAAACAGTGCCAAGCACTAGGATGAACATAAAAGACGTTGTAATAGTAGCATGCCTCTTGCCATTGTCATTGACTTCACCGTTGACATGCGTGTAGATCAAGCAGCAGTACGTGTTGCGAGCGACATGGTATTCGGTCTTGTTCTACCTGATGTCCAAATAGAATCAGCGTCGTGATGTAAGGCTAATTAAGACTGCACTACTTCACTTCTCAAAGGTTATATTGATTAAGCGCGTGGAGTGAAGCAATCTCTTAAGTCGTGAGCCGCACTCTACCTCGCCGAGAACAAGTTTTTTCTTAATGAGATCTAGCTGTTTAAGCTAAAAATTCTGAATATTGTGGCACAAAATTGCTGCTACTCATTTTTCCGACTCAACAGCCGTGATGACACTGGGATTTATGTGTTTGGAGACGCAGCGGCATGAGGTCAGTCACGTCTGTGCAATTGCAAATATTCATACGCCAACATTCAGGGCCCATCCATGAGTTATTAACATATGCCTGTATTGTGCAACTTTGGAAGGCCTTTTTGCCGGCCATGTCTGATCCGTTGACGTGAGCGGAGGCACCCCCAACCACTGCCCTGTTTTGCCATTGCAAATTATACACGGTCCTAATTTAACTTAATTGCCATGGGCTCTCTATTGTAGAGGACCTAACATTATAAGACACGCAACGCATCCACAGAATGTTGTACAACCAATAAATACGAAACCTTGTATGAACGAAAGAATGAACACTGGGAGCGCTAAGGACGACCTAGCACTGTGAAGTTTCGCAGGCTTATATTCACCGGATTAACGCTGGGCTGGATGCGATTCCTGCGCCCCGTTGCATCCAAAACACAACTGCTTGAAAACCGGAATCTGCAATTATGTAGTTAACGTAAAATCAAACAGCGCTTCAGTGGAAGTCCTATAGCTAACTCATTCGCATGGACAATCTTTAGGGTAAATAAAACTGATAAATTACTAGTAAAAAACGCTTAAATGCTCTGCGGACCCCACCAAAGTTCATCTAATTTTGTTTTAATGAAATAGAAGCAGCAAAGCTGTTCTACGATGCACTAAGCAAACTGAACAATGTGCAAACAGGTCAGTTAAGAGGTTCCAAACATGTGTGGAATGAGATGCTGAAGTGATATTACGAGATGGCTGACAAAAACACCAGGATCAATCTAATTGTGCCACTCAGATCAAAACGAGTGCCCATTTACTTAGCGTTTTATTTTCTAATAACCTGACACAAAATCTTCATTGGTAAACACGCATACCTATGCACGCTGCCATGAGCATAAATGCATTCGCACTTATTTCCTTAGGTATAAATGAAAATGGAAACGCGCATCTCTAAATGGAATAAAGCCTGCTATTTTGGTGACGAAGCGAGTGTGCATGATATTAAAATAACGGCTCTGAGTATCACAGAGCATATTGCGCAATTGTATAAAACCATCCTGGTGAAGAGCATGTCGTGGTCCATGAGATCACGCAACAAAGCTTACAGCGCTTGCAGCGGTCCAAGCGCATATGATTAACAGTCGGATAATCAGCCAAATCTTTAAGCAACACACACATGTGTCAGAGTTTACCGCGATTCACTTCCTCCTTTTTTTCTTAAATGATGAGCTGCTTTTGATTTAGCTTTCCCCAGCTGAGTATAATAAGCTATTTATCAATAACGACTATTGGTGCATTAGGCATTTCGGAGGACAAAAAGCATTGCTCTTGTTCTATGAAATGGAGCAATGAACCGCAGATGAGACCCGGACCCGGAATCTTAAGAGCAAAAGAAGATGCTTAATCCATTCCGCCACTGCGGCTCTGATTTTATTACCTTCCTGCATTCCTGGTTTCATTGACCCATTGCTACGACTGCTAGCACTCCTCTTTACTCCCCATTGCATGGCACTTAGTGAATCATTGCTTCTCCGCATGGCCTGTGTGCTGACACTTCCGATGCAGAATAGCACTACGCTACACGAACAATGATACGATCCAGGAAGCTCGTGAAGTAAATATTCATTCTGACTTTCCTGATCTTTTGTCCGGACCTCTGTCAAATGAGCAACAGAGTCTGCACTCTGTTCCGTTAGGCGTCTTTCAGAGTTCCAAGCTGCTGCCTGTTTGCTACGGCAAACGAATAAGCTCTTATCCATTCGCACATCGAAAGCGCATTTCAAACATTTGATACTGCTTAGGTGGCTAGCAATTACAATCGCGCGGCAAGGCATGTAGGAAACGGGTTTGGTTAGAGATAATAGGTGAATGATTTCAGTTGCTTACGCTTGTTTAGCCTATTCTGACTTGTTGCATCCGTAATCATTGGTCTGCCTGGTATGCATGCTGAAATAATTGGAAAGTTTTCCTTTCGGAGAAATGCATAGCTCATGCTCACTATCATAATAGAGATTTCTTGGTCGTACGAAACGCACACATCTTACCAAACCTGACTATAAAGACTTTAGATTAGACACAAGGCTTCTAAATCCTGCTTGCTCAGAAATCACGGAATAACTCTGCATCTCATCGTATGCGTTTGCGCCTTATTTGTGCAGGCAAGTGAACGTGTGCATAATGCATATTCGTGTGTGAACGTATACATGTGGTTAAGTGCGTGTGCTTGCATTCCGAAACACATTATGGAGCCTGAAAAATGTGTAGCAACGAAAGTTGTAGAATTTCATGATGCAACCATTGGTCCTGCTGAGGTTGAACAGCAGTCGGCATAAGCTGCAAAGTATTTGCAACAAACAAATGGTTGTCTGCAGTCAAGCGCTGTATAGAGCTCAAGCTACCACGTCAATTTCTTTTGTATTCCAGGTAGGGAAGAATTATGAGCTACTGATGCCGCGCATAGCAAAACAACTTAAGCTTCTTCTATGCACAGAAAGTTCCTGCAAAGCAACACAAATAGTTGCTCTGCTTGATGGCCCTTTGGATTTGGGAACATGGAAATGGCCTTGATTCAATCACGTCTCCAAGTGTATATTACCTGCTACGTATCAAATGCTCGATTTACTTTACTTCACTTTAATTGCTTTAGTTGACATTAGAGACCTTTCCATTCTACTCCATCATACACCCATCAGTAATGGAGAAGACATCGATTCTCTCTCTAAAGAGCACGAAGGATTGTATCAAAAAAGGCAATCTGAATTTGCCGATAAATGGACTAATAACACAAGTGTATTTCTGCTGCAACATGACTTACCACACTACTTTAATCGTTCCTATTTCAAAAGCCTTATCCACTTAGGAATTAAGGCGGTTGCCGTTAGCATCAGTCCTCCCGAAATGCCCCTTACAATTTACCATCCACCAGGAATGAAGGGCAACGTAGCAAAGCTGTGTGGTAAATGTCAAGCCTATAAATTTTTGAGCGCAATTTCTTACGTGTCTTTAGGGTGATCAATCCTTCAGCCCCATTGCTTTGTTTAAATTCTTTTTCTCTTAATACGTCGATCGTGTCATTTTAACCGCATGTGACAGTATTGCATACAAAAATTTGACCTCGAATAGGATGATTATGATTCACCAGTATTAACAAAGGACCATAAAATGCCTAGATTGGCAGTCGCCTATAGTTTCATCAATCAATTGGTCCTTTGTATTCCGTCTGTTCGTCAGCCGACTGTAGGCAGATGTTCATTACAAAGCAGTTGGGCAGAACGGATTAGAGTGGATTGGATACGAGCTAGATGCATGGTGGCAGCTGCTCGGAGATGTTGGTTAGAAGTGCAGACGCAGAATAATAACGCATTTGTGGGCGCAATCTGTCTAAAGGTAGGACTCGCATTCTAAGTGCTTGATATTCCGAATTTGAATTGCGAACACCATCGCCCTTGACTTATATCTCCATCCGTTAATAATGACTGCAATAATTAATATCTGACGGGCGTCAGAGGTCTTAAGTTGGATAGTGATTCTTCCTTACAGAAGTGCATAGGGTCTACCTGATAGGTTATACAGTCATAGTTGTAATATCTATACCCATTCTCTATAAATCGTATTCGACTGATAATACAATTCACACCTATAGCACAGCTACACTCACTTATGCAAGCAGGATGCCTAGACATGGGATACTTATTTTTTGGGCATTGGTTAACAATTGCTACTTCCGGTGCTTTTAACCGAAACATGCGTTCCCAGTGCGACATCGCATAGAGCAAACGCCTATGGTTAGATGAGCATGTTCAATTCTGTAAAGTTGGCTGTGATCAAATGTGGATAAAAAGCATTGCAGTCTTCTCGTGCAGACAAGAACTGCACTCACTAAATTGCAATTATAGAATCATCCTCAGCCATCAGGGCAGGTCGCGCGTAACTACACTTTGAAATCTCAGGGCAGTTAGAGAGCTCTATTAATAATAATGCCACCGTTAAAATATTTTTTGGAAAGATGAAGTGCGAAACATTGCATTTCTGTTATGAAATATTTGATTTTTAAGCCTAACCAAATAGTCAGATTTGCTACTTATATCGGCGCTAAGGGAGTCAATGTTTTAATTGGAGAAGGCGAGGAACTGATGTTGCATTATCGGCTCCTATCAACATGTTATGGTTTTTCATTAACATTGTTTAGCACTGTTTTTGGTTTTGACGAGACTTGGAATAAAGGACAAAAACTTAGTAGAGAGATGTTGAAAAATTAATATAAGTGGTTAATAAATGCAAACGCAAGAGTTGAAGCGCAAAAGCAGTTGAAAACAAGGCAGGTAACCTGTGTGCAAACGAGCAAAGAGTTCAGGGAAAGCTATGGGCAGAAAACAAACCCAGATTACTACAGGAATCTAGATTTTGGCATTGTTGGGAAAGCAGCTATGTTAATCGCATAAAGACGCGGTAAATGCGAGGAGAGCAGGTTTAAATATAATGCAAAATTGTGCAAAGATTTTATTTTGATTGCAACCATATTTGCGATTGACCTAGCGTAAGACCAAAGAAGACAAAGTGGAGCAACTGCATTTGAAATCAATCGCGTCGTATTTTACATAGGTGCTCAGTGTTTCCTTTTTGGATACCTCTCCGGTCGCGCATTCGATAACCGTCAGCAATGTTTATAGGATCGGGTCGAATAAGCTGATTTCTCTAATGAAGCCAACCAGGATTCATTCTGTCATTCAAATGTGGTTCAGCAATAACCGCTTTATTGTTCCACTTAATTTAACGACTGAATGCAGCAACTACATTGCGAGACCTCTCAGTGACATGACTTAGCGATAACAAACACAGATTTTGCTGATCAAGACCTTTTAAGGGCCGAGTACAATGTGCGTCATCTTGCAGGAGCCTGGTTTAGCAGTATTGGTGGCTCGTGTGAGGGGATGATTTAGTTGTAGAAACGCGGTATCGACACAACACCGCACTATCCCTTCCCTTTGGCAAACCACCATTATGATAAGAATGCTTTAACCAGGGATGACAGCTACGATAAGGTCGATTACTAGGCCGAGGCTAATTTGGTCGTTGTCTTTCCTCGATTAGCTATAGCCAAAATCTACTCTCTCCACTTCAGCGCAGTCACGCAAAGAGAGTGTTTTTAAGACAGACAATTTCTCTACTCAGCACTTCGGCAGTAGTCACATGATCAAAATTGGTACTCTACGGCCAAATTCCTCTTTCGCCCTATTTCATCCGTAGTCACGTGATGATAACGAACTGCTACCTTTGACTTCTCATTTGCATCGCGTATCAGCTAATGCACTTCGTTACCTATTTTGACAGGCTCTGCTAATCGACTTTTTTTAATTGGGACCCTTGTTTACCCGCAATCTAATTTCACTTTCAACCATTCATAACCCAACCTATCCCTATCAGTTTTACGCAGCATAAGTAGTTTCTTATCGTCAGAATAATAGTGTGGCCTGGGAAGTCTTGCGTCGTTAATATGCACACGTATTAAGGGCATCCATGGGCGTTTGCTTTGTTGAAGTCTATTCTGATATCCTGCCCGTACAGTGAAAGTCCAGACATAGAGGCAATGCTACAGATGATCAACTTCTTATGCAGTATGAACGATAATGAATCCTGATGTTGGAAAGCCTCCTTTTGGTACAGCCCTACTGCAGTGCCTGGCATTCGACTAATGAGTATCGCGTAGACATGCATAAAGGCCTCAATTCGCAGCTTTGTCATCCCGCTCCCGTTATTTTAATTGGCTGCATTTCCATCGTTCCAGTACAGCCTCACTGCAGTGAGCATATTACATCCCCGTTGCTAAAAGGATGGTTTACATAGCCACAAATGCGTTTACTTATTTGCTCTCGTGTTCTTCTCTAGTTTATTTAGCCAGTAAGTTGCGATAGAGTCGAAGGCTAAACGAGGTCACAAAGCTATAATCGTCTGTCTGACTTGCTGGAAATTGCTTTGATCCTCCTAATCAGTTCATTTGAGGCACTGAGTCTGAATTTTTCGAATAACAACCTCAGGCATGTCACGTATTCTAAGGTCAGTCTAATTAGGACTACATGCTTGTTTGATTTTTCGAAAGTAAAAACAGCTATTTTTGGGCATGGTATCATCAGCGTCTAAGCAGAAATGCAGTGTAGATTCGTTGGTGCTTATAGGGCTTAAATGAAATGATATGTTTCATGCCCAAGCAATCGCTAGCAATCCAGTCAACTTTGATTTTATGATTTTAGCCTTACTTGCATACCTCTACTGCATTCAGACACTGGAAATGTATGCAGTCTATAGTCTAACAGTGCGTTTAGAGCAAGGTCATGACAACAGGATCTAATCCATTGAGGAATGTGCGTTATTTTAATGAGTGCAACACTAGTTTTTGTAGACCTTTTATTCAACGTGTTTGCGCACGAAATCTGGCAGTAAAATAGCTGCATGTTTGTTGTTTAATGGTAAAAAGGCGACCAAGATGAACAGTAAGGGTGGATCTCCTCTCCTTTTTGTTTATACTTCACCTTCTCCACGGTCGTCGCGTTACGTCAAGTTTCAGTGCGCTAAAATAAGCTAAGGCTAAAAAGCACGTATTACGGAAAGCGTATTCCATTCGGTAGTAACAAGCATTCAAGTATCCGAAATCGTCTTGTAAATTGTTGCCCGTTCTTGATGCAAGAACAATTCTGGGCAGCAATAATGAGTAAGAAGCCATTAGTGAGCAGACCCCATCTATCATGAAAACTAAGTTAGAAGTGGCTCTGAATAGACAGCTTTGGCTCCCGCATTTTATGGCCATGCTTTGTAGAATAAGAAAACGTTTTTTGCCTTTCAAAATGCCTGGTATTTTATAGTCTTTATTGACGAGCAGCGTCTCATCCTGTGTCAAGTAAAGTTAATTAAGAAGTAACTCATAATTTGGAGGACAACAATGAGGGAAGTGATGTACGGTAAACTCCGACGCATGTATCTGTTGCTCAAAGATTTGGCCAAACGTGCCACTGTTAATCATCTGCTCTGGAGCCACTGTGATTTCTGCTGTAAGATCCCGCCCAACTCAATATATTCTTTACCAAAATGGTTTTCCAAAAATGCGCAAGGTGCTTTATGATGTTTAGGAGCGTCACCTTGCGCCGAAACTCATGTTTTGTGACCAAAATAGTAGGTTTTGTTCCATTTTAAGTTTTAATTTTCAATTCCACTTGTGTCTAGGCAAATAAGTGCATGTGCATTTATGCCTATATCAGTTTGTATCGATACAAATGGAGGTTCCACTCCAGGTTATTAACAAATAAAAGATTAAGTAAGTCGGCTATCAGTTCGATCTGAGTGGCCAATGCATCGAATACAAGTAGTCATATCAGTCTAATTCTAGTTTTTTATCAGCCACGTAGTCACATCACTTCAGCATCTCATTTCGCGCATATTTGACATCTTTCAGCTGACCTCTTTGGGCATTGTCAAATTTAGTTAGCGCATCTCAAAACCCTTGGGCTGCTTAAATGGCATCAAAATGAGAGATTAAGACGGGTCGTGGGGACAATTATGTTTATAATACAACTAAGTTATCTGTTTTATTAGTCCTAAAGATTGTCCGAGCGAATGAGCCAACTACAAGACTCGCACTAAGACGCTGTTTGATTTCAGATTAACTACGAAATCGCAGATTCTGGCTTGCAACATCCATTTAAAGCGAAGTCTCCAAATTACGAGGTTAGCTTACTCGGTTTTCCTTTAAACGCATCAAGGCGCGGACATAGCACCCAGCTTAGCGTTTAGCTGGCAAACACAAAACGCACTAAAAGTAGCCCCCAGCACTATTCATGTTCACTCTCTAGCTCTCAGTAACGCAAGTTTTCTTATTAAATATCGCATAGGATGTTTTGTTGAATCCGGAGTTACCGGAATAATATTCTTTACTGGTTAAAGAACATGCTATAGATCTGTTGCGTTTCCAAAAATGGTATGTCCTCTACAATAAAGGGCTCATGACAATTAATTTCACTTAGGGATGTGTATACTTTGCAAAGAAAAAACAGAGTAATGGATAAGGGTGCCTCCACTGAGTAGGCTAAGTAATGGGACATGAATGCCACCAGCGAAAATAGAGGTGACGAAATAGTAGGTGCGAGGGAGTATGCCAATTGGGAGACAAAATATAAATGAAAATAAAAATCGAACGACCGGCCAAGATGATAGAGTGCAAGGTGTTGCTAAAAGAGACAAAGCAAACCTTACATTTCAGGCTATGTGCACTTCACCAACCGAAATTTGGCTCAAAATTTCATTGCTGGCATTCTCGTAAATAATTGCTTATGAGACAATCCTAGCGTGCTGACTTTAGAAATCAAGAATTGGCAGCTTTTATAATGAATGGAAGTAAAAATTTGTGAGAGGCGCCAGATTCCTTTTCGAGCAAATCTAGGTCTGCATAATCAGATCTAGTCTAATCCTTTCGGCAGCAAAATGTAGCAGGGTTCATTCGAAGCGGCTCACTGCCTATCATCCTATGCGCAAATAAAATCCACTTTTAAACCATTAGGCCACGTACTTATATTATGGGCTACGCTTACATTTGTAATCTTCCCACAAGTTGAACTAAAAGAAACAATAGCACATGAAAACTGTCATTCAAGGTTGTAAAAGAATATTCAGCATAAATGCTTGTCAACAGCCAGAATAATAATTGCATAACAAGCAGCTAGCAGGTATTTTGGGTCATTGGACATGTTTTGGTAAACGGAATGAAGGGTTTATTGCTAAATCCTGAAAGTGAGGTGCTTACTTTTCAAGAATTGGATTGAGCAATGACGCTGGGGCTACTTTGTTGTGTAACTAATGCAGACTCTGTAGAAAATATATGTGAGGTGGGTGCATACCGCCCGCACCTCTTGCCTACGGCGTCCAGCATTTCCTTTTGCTTGCATGGTCCGAGTCAACACGCGACTCTTTACAGATTACTTGTGCTAATGAGATGGGACAACTAGACGCTTTGAAGATCCAAAACCCTCTTGTTTTCATAAAACTTTAATTCTTAGGAAGTGTTTGTCAAGAGAATGCAAGGAAGCTGTCGCATATTAGGGACATGCCAGTACTCTGTGTATCTCTTCGTTGACGTCCAGCAGTAACTCCACTCAAAATGCTGGTACGCATTAGATTGTGACCTGATTCTGATGCAAATGGTGAGAGGCACAGTGTCTGCATTACGATGAGTATTTCTTTTCCTGTACTGCTGTGCATAATTGTACTACGGCTGCTCCCCTCACCAATATGCGGGCGAGCCATCTATACCTTTGATTGTTTTAGGCTATGCGGGTGCCTAAGGATTCCTACTCGCTATTAAATTGCCCCTCTCTCAGATTATGCATAAAGTGACACACCATCGCCTTATTTTGTTTAGTCTGGTAGTTCCCTTCATGTCCTTTCCAGCCGCATATTTTAAAGTAATTAAATTTTTTAATCAACTCTTTATTTAGACGCATTCTTGTCTTGCTTTTGATGAAAATAATGATTAAGCTCCAACAGGCTTGGAATGTGCCATAAGCACTAGGGTCGCAGTTATTTAAAAAGAGAAATGTAGCAAGGGCTAGTAATTTAAGATCCACCGGTTACTGATTAATTTCTTTAACAACGATGTAGTAGTATAATGCAGTCTTACACAGTGTCACTATGAGGTTTTGTGGATTAACGATAATCAACAAAAGTCTATTCGCATTTTTGGGTCAGTCATCAATCCGAGCAACTGCAGAATTTGATGTTCAGGAAATAGAAGCCCGAACTTTGAGGGAATTAGATTATTCAATTAAATGTAATGGATAGTAGGGCAAAGCCTGCCCATAAAGCGTCAGCGACAAAATCAAGAAGTTGTTTATCTGATGTGCTTCATATCAGGCGCTTCTGTCAAGTCCTCTTCTCTCACCCATTCGTCAATTTGAAACGCCTTGTGATGGATTCTACTTTGACAACCTACCCTCGCTAATGCTAATAGGAATGTGAAAATGTGAGAACCTTCCTTCCATTTGCACAATACTCACGAGCTCTATCGCAGTCAAAACCACAAAGAGCCGACTCAAACAAAGGCCAAAAACCACTCAAAAAGGAAAATGACGCACAACAGAACGTCAAGATAGTTAGGTCGAGGGTGCGACCTATCGGATTACTCTACCATTTAAAGATCAGCAGTCGGTCGCTCTTATGCTGCACATGCAAAGCATGCAATTAAGAGGAAAAAAATGTTGCCACCGCAAGAAAAGCAACCTCAGCGCTTAATTTTCATCGCATTTTTCGCAAATCTGCATGTTGGAGCCTAAACACCTCGGGTACAACAATAGCGATAGCTGTTGTCTGTTGCAGCAGATGCATGTGTGATGCATCACATTCTGTGATTGCCTTTGCGCGTCTGAATGCTGGTGGCACGGGATCCTCAAGCATGTCTCTGCTGATAGCCGCCGCAGTCATACAAAGGTGGCTATACTTGCTAATTACCGATCCTCTGCGTATTAAATAAGAAGGTAAAGAATCCATAGCCACGTTTATGTAATAACGCAAGCGAAATTTGGGAAGGATGACGACATCGGTAACACTATCCGAAGACGGTAGACGATGGGATTGGATTAGTAAGTGAGAAGTATGGCAACGAGAAATTAGGCATCAGACAACTTATACTGAGTATTTATTCAGTAGCTTCGACATTCCACCTCAAAATGCAAATGCAAAGACTTTCAGAATATTTCTTGGCCGGCGATTCCTAAATCTCCTATGTTTAAAGACAAATGTCAACATTTGGAGGGACGTTTCACTTCTCTGTCGATAAGGCCAAGATAAGACGCAAAGGACCTTAGGCGCACTTACAGATGTTATTTGAGGCCATTCCACGGTATAGCCATCTATCACAACCTCTATCTCATCTGGCTAAATCGTGCACCATATCCTTAAACTCCACGTAGCTGCCAGATCGCGGTACTAGCTGTTATACCCATTTAATGGCACCGCGTGCTGAATTGACAACACGACATTTTAGACCACCCTGCGAAGTAAAAGGCTGTGAGCTCACTCAAGCTGTATTCAGCCTTCTCGCCTTCCGCTTTCCTGACGTACATGCCCCTGTACAAAGCAGTCGGGAGCATCTTGTTTTCTTTTTCTTACACACAACCCTTCCTACTCAAACCCATCCATCCGACAACCTATAAGATAAGCGTTCACCACCTTTTAAAGCTGTTGTTAAGGCCAAGTAGTAGCACTCCACTTTTGACAATCCATGGTACATTTAGCAGTAGGATTGGAGTACCAAATAAAGACGGTGCTTTGAAGTGCACTTCACCTCCGTCAATAAACTGAAACTCAACAAAATTAAAACGCTTCCACACCTGCTTATGTAAAACATGCCGCAGCCGTCATTTGATCGTAAAAATGGGCTGCGGTTGTGCAATATAACACCTCCATCACCAATTCATGCGTATGCGCTGCAGCATCCTCAAATTTTCTCCTCCCTGGAGGCCAAAAGGAAACATCATACTCGGATGGAATACATGCACATGCATTTAACATACCAACGACCCACCATATTAAGGTGCAACGACGAGGCAAATAGATGGCCCCACCATTGAAATCCTCCATCAAACAAACCATCGGCGCACTACATAGTCGCCTCTATGTTCTCCTCGGCAAGAGTTCTGCGTTCTCAGCTCCCTCATCTTCCATGGTGTAAGCAAAATCCCGTATGGGGTGGAACAATGTGCTAGCCATCACGCGTTTCCATGACCAGTGGAGGAAATACGAGCCTAAAAGCAAAAGGTCAAACTCCTGCTTACGGCGCGGTGCCACGGCAACTATAGTGACAGAATAGCTAAGATTCAATATAGCTGCCAGTCCGAAATCTACTGTCACATCGCGAACAGGCAAGGACAAACCCAATTACTTGTCTCAGACGACGGAACTAGACTCATTACCATTAACAGGCAGATGACCATTGAAACGCGCAAAAGAATCCTAATGTAGTGCAATCTTATGTAGCATAAGCTGCGTAGATGAGAAACGGCAGAGGCAATTAGAGCACGAAGTCGTTGAGCATTTTACTATTCGCTCACAAATTAAGTGCACCTGACAGATAAGTCGTCCCACTCACTGCAGCAATCACACGTGGACGTCATTTAAATGCCTCTGGAAAGTTACCCATGCGTGGGTACGGGCCAATAACTTGCGTCTTAAGCCTTGAACATCGAGCAAGCGATTATCGAAAATTGGAATAAATTGTACAGAGAATGATTCATGTCAAAGCATCATAATATAACCATCCTTCCAATTACTTCACACTTATTTCATATCGACAAACGCAACAAAATCCCAACATCTTAGAGCAAAAGGCGAACACGCAAAACTGTTAATCGTGAGACCGGTTCACTCTTGATTTTGCCCTCGCGTGGAACTTACACAGCGTACTCAGGCATTCATAAGTGTGCAGATGGGAAGGGGAGGCTAGTGGACGGGTAAGATGGATTAGGGAACTTGCCTCCCAGGCGTGGTCCTTCATTTGGTGTGTCATTACCAGTAAGTTGGACATGCGAGCAAAACCGTCTCGCATAACCGGATTATACGAAATTAATTTATTTTCCTAGACATCTCAATTTTAAGCCAATATTTGTTTCCCAGACGAATCGTGTTGGGCATGCACAGCTTATGGAAAACTCTGGTTGACTAAGTGCGGTTTGAACTGCTATGGCAACACACTTCAACAGTGATTTTAGCCGCAATACACCTTGATCGAGTGGTAGGCATGAATCTCAAATTTTGTTGACTTCGATGCAGACGAATTGTAGTAGAACGAGCATCATCAGTGTGAACTCCTTTACGACACAGCAACTGCTCTGTGAGTTTGCGATGGAGAGGATGTCAGCAGAATTAGTGATTCCCTTAGCAAAGGACAAAAGTTCAGACTAGGAATGTAAGTGGTTCTTTTTGAGTTAATTTAGAACTGCCCACCACTAAAGGCAGATTTCCTTCTAAGGTAAGCGCTCGTCTTTGGAAAAGTGTTAAGTGCCAAGTCGTAAGGTAAAGTAATCTACTTTTGCCAGCCGAATTCATAAACGATGAAAAGGATTGTAAATTACCATACACCTTTCTCAACTTGACGTCGCAAATGTGCGAAACCTAGTTTCCAAGGCTTTTACAGAAAACGATTTCAATGAGCGGTACAGCTCTTAACGATTTGCAATACTGTAAACTGCAAAATAGTTATAGATTGTATGTGGTCTGGGTACAGAATTTGTCTGGTGATCTATGGGTTAAGAGCACAATGAATGCATTTTATCCTTATTAGTTAGCATTATTTTATAACTTATTATTACCATCTTAGTCATAGTTGGGACTGTCCCTGCCTTCTTTTCTCATGCAAATCTTGTAATTTTATTTTTGACTCGCTGTAAACCTTCATAGCAACCATATTGTTCTTTCACACAATAGTTGTGTCATCGTAATGACGTTGCTTACACTCGATTTCCTTTATAGTAGAGCCTCAGTGCTAGGTTTATAAGGGACTTTTAAAACCGTGGAATTGAATCAGGTTGAAGAAAAGCACTCTGGTGTATTTTGCATGTGAAACGACAATCGCGTGCTAGATTGGCACGCCTATTCCCATTAAAATATAGCCTCAGTTTAATTAAATTTGTCGCGCTCGGTATGACACAAACGCTCTCCTTTGCTTTTGTGCACAGAGACCATGCGATCGCCCCCTACCATCGAGTCCCCGCCGTCACCAGCGGAATGCTGCGCTCCAAAGAAGGAGACTTTCGTCCCCTCACCTCTGCATGCATTCATTTTCTCACATCTCGATGTTGCTCCTCTACCCACTAACTTCGCCAATGCCTGGGAGTGTAGATGCAATTCCATGCGGTACCTGATAATTTGCCGTAAAATCACTAACGAACTGATGACAGGTAACATTGTCTTTAGCATGTCTTAAACTAAATTGGTAATACTCTCAGTCTTTCCATTCTTTAACAATGATTCGTCTACTTCGAGTGGAGTCACCTGCTTGTAGTTTAAACAGTTCTAACGAAATCACACCTTGTCCTACATAATTAAATTTGGCATATTTTAGACCAGTATATTGGACAATGAGTGTAAAGTGCAGTCAAAACAACAGAATGCAGTTAAGTTTTGATGCTCTTAATAATATAGCGGTGAAAATAAATAAGTTCTTTTACCAAATAATCAAAATTGCGCTAGCTTCCAATTAGTAAACACCAAAGCTTATAGCCGACCGCCAAAATGAGGTGTGTCAAAAGGCGATGGCGATGCTAGGTTTAAGTTCACGGATGATTGGTTAGCAGTGGATCTGTGAAGGATCATCATCTCTATATGCTTATTGCAACCCCCTATTTTGCAGAGAGGCACGGATACCCTTTTTACTGGACGCTGAGTGTGGTGAGAAGGGTTAAATTTGGATGAGTTTCAATAAAAGCGCTGCTCTCGAGGTCACTAGCACTAGGTTCAAAAATCTTAAGAACATTTCTAGGACGTCCCTTTCATCAAACATCTTCCTCATTCGACTTGCGCAAACCACTTCTCTGTGGGACGAAAAATAGTTGGTTTCGATACAAATTTTAAGTCAGCAAAACTAGGATTTTGCGAAAACAAAACAAGTAAATTTGGGTCATTATAACCCGCAGCATGCACTGTAGGTATCACTGGCCTCGATGACAGACAAGCAAATGACGGACCCGCATTTATGCACTCTCAGGCTCACACTAAGAAGCAGTTGAACAGTCTTCTCCTTATATGCTCATCTCTCTCCTAAGTGAGACTGTACTCTGAGCACTGAAATGCTGCCTCCTCCGCATGGAACAAAGTGACTCGCCATAGGGGGCGATGCAATGAAAGTAGCTACGGGTGAGTGGATGGTGAGCATGGGATTCAACAATTTTAGTAGTCACAATTGTATGGTCGCTGTCATCATTCAATGAATATCTTTAGGGAGAACATATCAGATAGTAGACTAATTACGTATAGCTACGCTGCTTGCACACATTGGTCATATAACATTCATCGCCCTACCATGGCCCACTGTGAATTTTTGGAAGGATTGGAGTGCTATACATGTGGCAAATAAATTGGCATCAACCAAGAATTTGACGCCATTTCCTGACAAACGCTAGTGATAACCAGTATGGTACGAATTGTATGCAATGGTAAAAAACAAGGCAGAAATGAGGAACGTTACTAATTGCGACTTTGTTGCACTTAAAAAATCGCACAATGTTCGGTGACCCTCGTCAAATGTTAGACTTTCTCTGTTAGTCTGAGCAGCCGAATATTTCGAGAACTGCTGAACTGACTTGCGAATATGTGACAGTATATTCTACTATGGCCTTAAAAGAGGGTACACTGCCGTATATAGCCATTGGATGCTTTATAAATATCATGCATGAGAGCTGCAGAAGATACCAAGCATGTGATGCTCACATCGTTCGCTAAATGAGAGTAAGTTTCAGAGACCGCAACTTTCCCTTTAAGCATGCATGCTCTTCGTCAAACAGATCACACACATACTTATTTTGCAAATATATGTTAAGGAAAAGTATGAATGCATCCTCCAAGAGCCTTATTTAAAAGGCACTTGGGATTGATTTCCTCAAACACAGGTGACCATTAGTATCCCGGAAAATTGACAAAGTACTTCCTTTAAATCAAACGACAGTAGAGTGGTAAAATATGTATTTATCAAAGATGTCGAAATTTTACATGTGCATAATGGTTGTTACAGTGGAGCCCTACTTCCCTATAAATATAAAACAATTGTGCTGCAAGGAGCGAAGGGCTCATCAAAAGTAGATCATTCGAGTCCTGAGAGAGAATACTTGTGACGATACGATTAAAGGCGCGAAACTTTGCACAATCCAAAGCAAGCGAAGAGGAGCATTTGAAACCCGTGTAGGGCATGACTCGCAATGTGGAGAGCTAAGTTGCTTACACCAGTTTGGTAGAGCTAAGTGAAGTACATTCACCACAAATTCATTCAAACTGGTAGTCGCGCAACACAACAAAGGTGTAGGAGTTGAGGGCAACACCATCGGTGAGGACACTGATTACACTCGTGCAAACACTGAGAGGTGAAACCTACAGCATCATAGTGGGTCACTAAAAGCCTGTATAAATGTTTTCATAATGGATAGTTGAAATTGATTTAAATGCTACTAATACGGCGGATTAATTACCCTTAGGGCTATGAATCATTCAGCAAAACTGATAGGGACTGAGGAGAGTGAGCTGTAGAATTAATCGGCAGTCCACTACGCACCGTCAACACTTAAAATACATAATTCAAATTGGCCTTCATGAGAAAAAGGAAAATACTTAAAAGCACACCAACAGGACTTATGGCAGTGCTTAAGGCCTGGAGCTTAAATTAGGTATGCTGATGGAGTACTTCAGCTGAACTTTTAATCCTTTCCTTCTCACAACTTCTCCGCCCATCGTAAGTATCGCGTTCTGCACACTCAAAGGACTTGTACGCTTAACCAAGCCTGTGGGTGAACACACTGCAATTAATTGAGAAAGTGGAAATTAGCAAACAATCAATCTAATGTGTGTGCGCACCAAAGCCACTGCTCTGGTTTGTTTCTCTGATCACAAATATCTCTACACTCAACACTCGCCCAAACGGCTCGAAAAGAGTAAATAGGCGCATTTCACTATGCCCTTGGGAGATATTGA
Organism: Taenia hydatigena; assembly: GCA_036345935.2. Classification (NCBI taxonomy): domain Eukaryota; kingdom Metazoa; phylum Platyhelminthes; class Cestoda; order Cyclophyllidea; family Taeniidae; genus Taenia; species Taenia hydatigena. The sequence goes on from JADWOT020000001.1 coordinate 16,639,981, forward strand.
TGAACAATTTGGAGCCTTCAGAGTCCTCTATCATTGACCCACAAGGAGAGGATTGTTGGGGATGATGGGTAAGTACTTGAGCAACGTCATGAACACTCACTGCTGGTGAGGACACAGGGAGTCAAGTGTTCTAGAAGCTTATTTTAAAGGAGGCAAAAGAATGGGAAAACAAGTACAAAATCACTTGTTTTAAACTGAGGGTAGCTAAGCATGCATGGTTGGGTAACTAAAAGCAAAGCATGAAGGTGGATGACCAAAAAGACAAAACTACAGCAAGGGATAGGAAAGGGCTTCTTGCCTGGGCTATAAGAGATACTTCTGGTATTAGAGGCTGTATATCCTCGTCTGGTTAAAATAGGTGATTCTGAAGTACTGAGGTGGAAAAATGTTGTCGTTGCTGCTGTCTCAGCTTGAGTTACTTCAAGCTGTGCCGCTGCATCACACATGTCAGGGTTTGTGCAGCAAAGTCCAAATGGAACGCTTTGAGAGGCGACGATGATTGTGAAAATGGAGTTGGAACTAATCAATAAATTTGACCTAGAATAAAAAGAACCAATGCACACGTCCCAAAAAGCACCTTGGAAAACCCTAATAATATTGCATCAAAATATGCCTCCATAAGATTTCAAAATTTATCACTGATTGCAGAACCATGGAATTTGCCGAAGGCCATTGTTCCGCTCAGTTTGCTTAATCGAGCATTTCTAGGCTGAAAATGCAGAGCATACAAATATACCAATTCTATGCTTTTTGTGGTACATCTATGAAGTGCTTTAAAAGTTATAATTTTGGTTTCCCTATAATCACAAAGCAGCTTTGCTTCAATTCGTAGATTTAACATTTAACATGAAAGGGTTGTTAAGAAAGGCGTGAAGGGAACTTGTCAGCCCCAAACATGGCTGTCAGTTTGTTGACCATTGAGACACATTGTCTGCAAATTCGTGGTAATGTCTGCTGATGGTGGCCACAAGATGTTCTTGTGACTCCCTCTCCTCGGTTAATGCTAAGCCTCCAAATAGGTAGACATATCACTCAGGTCGATAAGTGTCCCGATTGGCCGCTTTTGGGATACGGCAACAACTCGGAAGTGAGACATCCTCATTGCAGTGAAATGGCATTATAAAAGCATTCCTGATTGGGTCAGGAAGATATTGTTTCTTCTGCAGTAAGCGCTCTGTGCAAATTTAGCTGAACGTAGCTCGAGTTTTTCGGGTTAACAGGCCGAATTGAATCTGGGCAGCATAAACTACGAGGGGAGAAATACAGGGCCCATCAGACAGCACTGTACGAAGACCACGACCCATGCACGTGTGTTACGATGCAGGAGCTTAGATTCTTGTATGCATTTTGAAGAGTCGATGCGATAGCGTTTTATACGCTTAAATCTGAATCGAGAGTGTCGAACGCTTTAGCATTTGCTAACTGTGTACACTACTACCAAAATCTGCTCTAAGGACCACTTACCAACTTCATGGCTGTTTATCAGTGAGTTTCATCGTGAGGCAGTCGGTGCTAATTTTTATTCATTTAGATTCATTTAAGATTATAATTATGCCAATCAGCCATCTCGAGTGGTTGACAAATGACTGCTAGCCATCAAATAAAAAAGCGGTTGGTAGGAAATTGACTTAGCAATGCTGCTCTCTATGTGAAGGGAATAAGTGCTCGCGACTTCCTTGGAACTAGCGTTTTGGTATTTGGACTCCCACAATAAGTCACTCTTCGCAACGAAGTGACGAGGGCTAGGCATTAAAGAAAGTGGCTTCATTCCATCCATCTACCGTTCAGAGCTAGCTAACTTGCATGTCGGCGCACTTGAAGTTAGTTCAAATGCCTGATTTGAAGTTATGCCTTCACTTAGATGAAATTTGTGCCAGTGTAGCGCTCTAGCTTCACAAACTTAGACCTGTGACGTTCCAACAGCCTTAGACGAATCTTAAAGCAACGTCGTGTGCAAAATGTGCTAAAAATTAAGGCCAAATGATTGGGGATTAAAGAAATACCTATTCTGCTAAAGTGGCAGATATGCAACCAAAGATACACGTCTTTTATACCCAAAGGGAAAAACCAGAGAGCATTCTTCTTCCCAGAGGCTCTAAAATATCACGGATTTGCAGGCACAGTAAGAGTGGCTGGTTGGTAGACCAACTGTTTAGGGTTATAACGACAGCTAATCTAAAAAAGCACAACAGTGTTTGTGGTTTCGGACATGTATCTGTCAGTGCAGTTTGATCACTCTCGTATGCGCTATTTTGTCTCTGCACGAGTTGATGCTTCTGGCCAGCCTTCTTACACCGCACGAATTAATAACTTGGCACTGTTCGCCAAATAACAGACCTCTATATTTATGTTTACAACCGTTATCTTATTCACAAATGATTTGCTCCTTAATTACCCGACCTAGTTAGCAGAAAATAAAGAAATGAAAGGGCTAGAGCATTCTACCTTTCGTGGACAAAAAAACTAGACAAGTGCGCAATGGTAAAGACTAACAAAGAATTAGACGCCATGCCAATGGAAGATAAATGGAGCTCCAACACAGCTGACCTCCCAGAACTGTGTTCGCTTATGTACGAACACAATGTTTAGCATGCTAGTAGAGTCTAAGATTCGGAATGCGAAAATCACTCACTAAAAACTCAGCGATGGCAGTGGCGATTTAGTGGCGAATGCAACGAAGATCCTGCATTCATTCGCTTTTAAGTGTGTGGTCATGGAAAAGGCGCATGATTGTTTATTTACACGGCAATAAAAAAAGGCAATAGTCAATTGGTGTAATGCCACCATTTGGGTCCTCCACTACTCTAGAGTCCCGCTTAAACCTGCATGAAATATCGACTTAAGGGAGCTGATGCAATTGCGGACTGTCTGGTTACCACGCATCGATCTGGCTTTAAACCCTGGGTAAAAATTGAAATTTGCATGCTGACGGTGAGTAAGCTTGTTACTGCTTTGTAAGCGGCAAACCCCAAACACGGTCATTCTCTTGGTGTAAACTAATAGCAATTACATTTCAGTTCATCTGCACTGGGCAGTGAAAGGAACGAAGGGCAATGTGCACATTTTAAAAATTATGTGCAGGATCAAGCGTCAACTACCAAAATATTCCAGAATGTATTCTAAAAATCAGTTGAAATTGTCAAATAAGATCCACATTGGATCGAAAGCACCCTCAGCTTAATGTTTAAAGTATTTTATCCACAGAACCCCATTTGATTAGCCAAATGGTATAATTTTCTTGGCATTTTTATCAAATCTCTTTACGTGACTGTGTCTGTGAATTTAATGCTCACATACTAATGCATTCACGTTAAAATCAAATCGCGTTACAAGTCGATCGAGTGACGGCTTTCACTAATAGTACGTGGTATAGGCAATGCAAACTGGGAAAAGGAGTGACCACAACTTCAGTCAACAATGCGAAACTACTTTATTTAGTGTGATGTGATGCAACGTGGTTTGATGCAGCTGGCCTTAAGATAGTTTTCTTAACTCAACAATGCAGCAGATGTCTTAATAAATAGGTACAGAGAATGTCTTTGTTGAAACTAAGTCATGCTGATATGCTAGCCACCTTTCCGCAGGTCATGGTGTGGTCCTTCACTGCGCGTTTAAAATGTCGAAGCTTCACTTCTCACAATCAAGTGCTATTTAGCTAATTGCACATTTACCATGGTGTCGCACGGCTAGGTAGTGGGACGCCAAGCGAGAGGCCAGACACTGACTAAATGGTGAGTGTCCATTGCATGAAGCGCTGCGATGCAGACGCACCTGAACAAGTACATGATCTTAGGGCCATCAGGTTAAAAGCCAATACTATACAGGCCAATGGCCAACGCACCGTAAGCAGCTTCTCACCGACGTGCTTATGCATGCCTCTCGTCATGGATGCGATAGACGCCATCTCCGTCGCATGTCCCCTTGTTTCCCTCACCCATTCCTCCTCCTTACTCTGCTGGTAGACAACCGACGCAACTGCGACTTGTATCACAGGCTAAAGACGCATGACATAGTGGTGGAAGAAGGACACAATCATAGTAGCCTAGATGCATGCCCACCTTCGTGAACATGGAGTCTATCATAGTAAGTTGATTGCGTATGCTTTTGCAGTGACCACATTCTTGGGTCTGGTGCTTGAAGGATATGTGCATGCGTTTGGGTAAGGTTGATGAAGTTGGAAATAGGGTGATGAATTATGATGCAACATGGGTGGCTCGGAGTGGCGCGATATCGTATTGATGGGCTAGTGTTCAGCAAACTCAAGTTTCACCTAGACGGCGCGTGTCCAATTCCCAGTCAATAAGCTCTTTATGCCTCTTCTTTCATCTCTACTGACCGCGCGCCTACCCGTCCGCATGGCTAGTGGGTAGCTGATGCACCGAAGTTGATTGCAATTGAAATCGGCATGTTGAGTAAGTGCACGTTTCGATACAATCAGAAGCTGCCACCTAGATGGCAGAAGTGAGGGAAGAGAGCTGGAGGGAATTGGCAGTTGAAAACTTGAAGAATCGGCTTTCCAGACCTGGTAAGCAAAGCAACGATGCGAGATGCAGCTGAATCCGACCGTAGGAATAGGTAACCAATGGAATAGCAGAGCGTGGTTCCGATCCACAGACCTCTGGATTATGGGCTCACCACGCTTCCACTGCGCCACTCTGCTCACGCCGCTGGTACCTCTTAATTTCTTATATCCTCTATCAGCAGAATGGCGCAAGCAGCACGACGATTTACAGAGCTGAGCTCAAACATTCACACAAAGTCGAGACCTATGTGTGCATTCGAACAATCGCTAAGAATTCTCACCGTTTCATCGAGGTAGTACGGATTCAACTTTTGGTCACCAGGGTACGCAAAAATTTGTCGCATGCACAGGCAACATGATGCTAGACACCGTGGCTGTATGCAAGTGTGTGTCTCACGAGGTGTCGTGGGCATGAAATTAAAAGGCTGTTGCACTGGACACAAGCTGATACGATTGGTATTACTGTTTACACCACAGCAGTGACATCAACACACCAGTCTGATTTGAATTGATCCGGCTTCATCTGGAATGGTCTAGCATGCCTCTGCTAATTATAAAGCAAAGTCAGTTTGGTGTATGATATTTGCGTTGTGTTCTACCGTGCTCCTAATCGTGGTGCGTGCTTGGATACATGCACGAGTCGCATATAGTGGGAGTGCGCTGTGATTCACTTAGACTGCATTATATATATACGCACGTGCATCGACACATGTGTGCAGAAACGGCAATGTCACATTTCTGCTTATCCTGCAACCCGAAATGAGCGATGTTACCACTGGTGGGGACAGAGAACACATCATATCGAGTGAAGGGGTCTATGCATGTAAGAGGCAGGGTCCCATTAGGAAAAGGTACAGGGATGGGTACAAATCAAGCCTTCAATCAATTACTGTCTCTATTATTATTATTTGTTTTCTGCCTTGCCTTTGCCAAAAAGGATTACCAAATGGCATCAGTTGCTACTGTAAAATGGCAACTTATTTGCCAATATCGATGAACACAACCCCCTGTTTTTATGCAGTTGTTGCGACTCCAGTCAAATGATCGTTCGTTGCCATGGTTTCGCACTTTTGTTTTACAGAGTAGAAAGTAAAGAATTGAGTAAGATGTTGAAGGTAAATCAAATGAGCGGGATTTCGCTTTTGCTTGTGCTAACATTGGGAGCATATTACAAAATATTAGTATGATAAATGTGGTATGTTTCTTCCTTGGCGTTAAGAAAGAAGGTTGCATCAGATGAAAGCCAATCGAATAAACTAACGTTAGCCACATTTGTACTCATCAAGTGATTAAATGTGATAGAAAATGCAGGCTGTTCTAAGTCAGATGATCATCATATTTTCGCTTAAGCTGGCATAGAAATTTAAGTTTCATGCATTTGCCATCCATATATTTCCCTCCATCTTGGTTGGTTGACATGGAGCTAAGATGTAGGATTATCAAAACACAAATGTTAATTCAAGAACTAAAGATTGCAATTGACTGACCATATATTCAATGTGGACAACAGATGTCAAATGTGAACTCCTGCCCAGAGTCTCATGCAGATTTCAACTCCGATTCGGACTTAGGCGAACGTCGTTAAGTAGCCGAGCCCTACGATTACACGCATGCGCTGGTGACAAGTGAATTCCTTCTAAAAAATCTTTTAAGCGAACGCACACAAAATGATCAAATTCGTCCGGCGAATAGTATCTTAGCCAACTCGCATAGGATTGTAGTCAGTTTAGGTTTTTCTCCGCCACTAAGGCGTAATCTAGCACTGCGTCAAGGAACATATGTTGCTATAAATTATTACCAGAAACAAATTAACCACAACCTTAAAAGTCTCAGAAGATGAAGATAAAGTGCAAAAGGTGATTATGTGGTGATCAGACGTGAGTTAGAGGAGTCGTGCAAAGCCAATCCCTGTACAAGGCTAGATTGAGGACAGAGTCAAAGGGACATAATTGCCAGTGGTCTTCAGGACTCAGTGGCTAAAACGCTGGTATCGTAGACCAGGAGTCGACAGTTTGATTCTCTTCAGACGCAAATGCAATTACTCACACTTACCCTATTTAGTCGGTCATAGCACAGCTCTAGCTACAAGCTTAACACGACGGGGTTAATGGATTTGATGCTGAACCCGCGTGTGTCGTGTCAAATGGCTGACGGCAGGGTTAAGCGAGCCAATAGGATAAATGAAAACCGATTTCCACCCTCCAACTTCCATCACACCGGGAGGGTGCAAGTGCAGAGAACCGGAGGCAGTACACAAATGATTAGCCAGAACTTCAAAAAGGGCACAGAATCATAGCAAAGACTGCGTTGGCCGAAGAATACTTTCAAGACGCATTAACTGAAGATGCCAGCTTTCGAACCCGAGGCTTCCGTCATGCAAAGCGAGCTTTCTATCACCGAGCTGAATCCCTGGCCTCACATCAATCTCAATTTAGTGCTGCATCAACTAATGCTAGGAAAGCCAAGGTTTGAGTGGGTTGAAGTCGTATGTAGAGCCTTTGTCTATGCAGATGTGGAATAGCCAAGACCACTGGCACAGCACTGTGCTTAAAGACAAGCATCGGTTCAAATTCAAATCACAGTCCTGAATCGTCAAGTACCTAAAATAAGCACCAAGCAGTGAAAAGCAGCACGCTCTTAATAATGTAGACATGCAAAGTGGAACATTGCTAAGAGGGAACCTAGCATATTTTTTGCTAAAGGGTATTTCTATGTGAACGAAATTGTGCAAGCCTTGATTTTCGGGAATTAAAACTGTATTAACTATTCCACCCTTTCTACAAAAATATAAGAATATGCCCGAGTTCATAGTCAGCAGCTCATGAAGCTCATTATTCTTGTCATCGATAGGATGAAAACGATGTGCATAAGAGTTGTCTGGCCTGTTAAGAGGTTTAGCCGCAACATCAGAGCGAGAGGGGTGGACTCTTTCGGCTAAGATGTGATGTGTCACCCAGCACAGAGTTTGCCACATGAAATGGCTAATGCATCGCTGCAACTTATAAGATTGTTCGAACATCGGTACCAGTGATAACTGAATGCTTCTCTGATATTATTGAAGAACCGCGTCAACAATCATTGATGGGGGCTCAAATTCATAAATGCCATAACAACAGAGCCTGAAAGAAATCGATGGCCAGAAGACGTGAGTGATAAAATTCAACTTATCTACTCTACAAGAACGACCGTGCCAACTTCTACTTCCTTGTCATTAGGCACCTCATGCGATACCCACGTACATGTAGCCATAGGGTCTAGCGTCCTGCTGCCTGTGTGCGCACTTTGATGACCATGAGTTTGAGTCGTATCATCCAGATGAAATCGAGAAAATCTCACCGCTATATCATCACAGAGACAGTTTAACATAGTTCTATACCAGTGCAATTCCTGCTAATCTGCTCTGTTTCAACACCCTGCGATTTGCTATGCTGTGTTACGCTGCACCACATCACAGTATCGCGTGCATACACCCACATTTATCGCCGCCTCCTCTTTCCTCTCTCAGCATCCATATCTATCTCTACCTCCGCTACCTCACTGCTTACGCGTCAACCAGTTACTTAGTAATCATTCGAGCACACATACATGCCGCGACTTGATGTGACTATTTAAGCCCAAATCGGTGATTTGTCATGTTGCTTCCACCAAACTGCTGAAGGACATACACTAAATTAGAAGATGCAAACATTGTAAGCGGGGTGGCGCAGTGGTAGCGCACTGGGTTTACAACCAAGAGGTCCGTGGATCAAAACCACGCCCTGCGAGTTAATCATTTACTTATTCACATGGTCGGGTATAGCTTCTTCTCGCATCGACGCCTCGTCTACCTGGCTTGCCAAAGCGATTCACCAAGTGTTCACCTGCCACTTCAATTTACTTCTCTATCTTTTCTATTCATGCGTTTGTATTCATACATTTTTGTGATTGCATATAGTGGCACAGGATGCACTACTAAGTTGTTCTTTGAAGGCCAAGCAAAGCCGAATTGCGAAAGCTAAATAGAATTAAGCATAGTGCGTCATGATATCCTCATCAGTAAACTCAATACTAAGAAAATGTTAAGTTAACATCAAAATGTGATGAGCGGCTTTCCGGACCGCATGATTTTACATATTTCAAAGCATTGAAAATTGGGCCTAAGCATACAAGACCAATAAGGGTAATCTTTGAAGGAATTGCAAAGAATAGGACAAACCTTTTGCCCTTTTTCTTAATAGAGGCGCAATTAACTTCACCAACGTACTGTCATCAATGTTTTACCGCAAAGACAAAGTGCATTTGACAAGGCGAATTCGCTGCTGTGGCTTGAGAGTACTACACAGATTTTATCATTTGACACTTCATAAATGTGCATCTCTCACTAAAGCAGTTAGCGTAATAAGGAATAACTTCCACCACACTTATTCAAAAGTGAAAGATAGCAGACATGCTTGATGTAAGGTTATCCAAAGTTTATTGAATAAAAACGCCCTGATTGGAACGTCATTTCAAACATGAATCCATTCTCCCAAATGCTTCACATTTGATTGCAGTTTTAAAGGAGCTAAGTTCAGGCAATGATGAGTAACTAGACGAATTTAGCAGCGTTGGCAAGGATCCACTGCTCTTTCATGACAATGGGGCTAGTATTTAGAGGGCTCTTTTAATGCCATTTCTTAGGGTACGCAGAATACATCACTTGATATGCGCTGCAATATCTTATTCAGACTAGTGCAAATCGCTGGCGACACAAAAGTTGAGCAACGATGCAATGACTTCTGTAAATTCAAAGGAGTCTGTGTTTAAAGAGAAAGCAAGCGCAGATATAAGTAAAACGCCAAAGCATTTTCACGCTTTACGTTTCTTTACTTCAAAATGGCTCAATCATTCATCCACACCTCACAACGGTAAAAAAAAATACTTTGCCGGTAAAGATAACATTGCTGGCGCTTGCTTGTGCTTACTACAAAATCTTATGGCGTGGAGGTTAGTGTTGTTCTCGAGCTGTAAGAATCGTTATCAAGAGATGCACTGCGGTAGGCATCGATGAATCATGCAACGCAAAAAGAAATCATAGAAAATCGAAATCGCAGGTTATTGCTGAAAATTGTAAGTAGTGCAAATGAGAATTGCGCACAAAATGTCGCTACATGATGGGATAAGGTTAAAATCGGTCTTGCATTAAAAGCAAGTCAGTCTATGGAGGATATAGTTACGTTTCGAGGTATGGCCTTTCTAACCATGCGAAGGGTAGCTTAGCCCTTCTGTACGGTACTAAGCAGCGCGCTCTTGCATACTGCTTCAACATTCGACGCCAATGTGGATGCAGTCCACAACGTTTACGTGCCTCTTACGGGAACGCGTTAGAGTCTGCTCGTCTGACAGGTGTGCTGATAATCAACACCAATGGGATCACTACATAAAGTAGGAAGTTTGCGGCTGTATAGAGCCGTTCGCGGTACCCGAGCAACTAACTTGTTGTGTCCCAAGGCTTAACTGAGAGGCTGCGCAGTCAAAAAGTTACTTATCACATGATCGGACATAACGGCAAAGCCCAAACTAAAGGTCTCAGCTATTTATTGGCATCCTGTGCCACTACATGCAATCACAAAAGTGTATGAACACAAACGCATGAATAGTGCCTAGTTGGTGGACACGCTAAGTGAGCGCATGCCAGTATGCTGGCAGACCCTGATGCCTGGTCAGCGGAACAAAAGGAATAGAGAAGTAAATTGAAGTGGCAGGTGAACACTTGGTGAATCGCTTTGGCAAGCCAGGTAAACGAGGCGTCGATGCAAGAAGAAGCTTTACCCGACCATGTGAATAAGTAAATGATTAACTCGCAGGGCGTGGTTTTGATCCACGGACCTCTGGGTTGTAAACCCAGTGCGCTACCACTGCGGCACCCCGCTTGCGATGTCTGCTGAACACTAGCCCATCAATACGATATCGCGCCACTCCGAGCCACCCATGCTGCATCATAATTCATTACCCTATTTCCACCTTCTTCAACCTTACCCAAACGCATGCACATATCCTTCAAGCACCAGACCCAAGAATGTGGTCACTGCAAAAGCATACGCAATCAACTTACTATGATAGACTCCATGTTCACGAAGGTGGGCATGCATCTAGGCTACTATGATTGTGTCCTTCTTCCACCACTATGTCATGCGGCTTTAGCCTGTGATGCAAGTCGCAGTTGCGAGACATCCGTAGTTGATCAACAAAGCAATTGGCCCTGGCCCTGCCGTCTATTTGCCTTGAGCCTCCTCATTACTTTAGATTATCACCTTCCATTTTCTATCGTGCATGGTTTTCACGTACTTTCTTCGATCCTACTTTCAGTTGCTATTACGGTAGCAAAATAATATTGTTAGTGCTATTTAAAAATTTTGCAGTGATGTAGAGGAGTTCGTATCGGTGGCCACAGAAAGAGCGCCTGTATGGTGTGATGTACCCCTCCCAGTCCTGTTGGCAGGAGCCGGAACTAATGCCGTAAAATGGATTCAGTTCATCGATACGAAGTGCTGATGTCCACCAGTCGTGACCAAAAGCCCGCACTCTAATGTGCGTGTTGATGCCCCATTTCCAGCTGGAACGATGGCCGCAGCTGGAGCATTTATATGGCCTATAACGCTCCTCGCGGCTAATGAATTCCATGCTGCACCGAGAGGACTTAATGGAGCTTCGTTTGGTCGGTGAAGGATTGACCTGTGAAGACGAGACCTGGCTAACCTTTGGGAGACCTTTTTAAATATCCGCTTTGCACAACAAGTTCAGCGGTTTATCTGTACTCCTGCACGGCTGGGAGTGCTGATACTGTTGTCCTTCAGGGCGCTGTGGTAAGAGGGCCGTCATAGGGCTTGTCACCTCTTGTGTCATAATTAGCAGCTCCTCCTGCTACCACGACTATACCAAGATCTGCAATAAAGTAGCCCCTTCAGCCCAATGTAGGGCCACTGGTCTATAAATCAGCGCAGATTGCATAAAAGAAATGGAACAGCTGTGTCCACCCTTGGTGAGTTTTTTCTCTCTTCCAGTAACCGATTTTACAATGACGAACACAGACGACTTGTACCGAAGCGTCAATGGCAGATCGGCACCACCGTCTTGTGAGTTGGTCGACTGCCTTACCCCCTCCCCTAGTAATAATCATATTCCGCGCCATTAGTATTAATCCCCCTTCTTCCCCTGGAAGGAAGAAGGGGAGTTAGTGGAGAAGGGTTGCCGGGGGGAGGGTAGGTCTACTAATGATCTTCTGCTGTGCATATTCATGAGAACGGAAAGCCATTTTTGCATTGCATCAGGCATCCGTATTTGGGGGAAGAGGAACCTAATAATGGATCGTTGTCCGGTTTCCCGATAAGTGGATCCTTTTCAACGATAGTCCAGAGGGCTTTTGGGTGGAACTTTCTTAGCCTAGAAAGGTCTGCACACGCAAAGGCGTGAACAGTTCGGGTGGTATTTCTGTGAAGCCAAACTGTTCTCGCCGTCCATGTTGATGGTTCGTGTCCGTGTATGAGTTAACTGGTATGTAGCAGCAGCGGCAGGCATGTATGATAGGGTGTGAGGCGATGAGGATGGGGAAGTGGGAGGTAGTACAGTGGATGGGCAATGCCAATCCTCATTGGAAAGAAGCTTAATGGCTGTGTGACGCACAGCTATGCCCGTGCCTCACCCTCACCCCTGATTTCCTGCCCACATCTCCTTTTCTACGTGTGCAGAACCACAGCAATGTATGGGTCATACTCCCTCGGTGTCTTACTATGGTTGGGGCTCCTGCTCTGACCCCACCCTGCTAGCTTCTACACTCCCTCGTTCGCTCTCACGTGCGTATACGTGTGAGTGTGCTGTGTGCGTCATCTCAGTCTGTGTGTGCTTTCGAGCTGAAAGGTAAGCAGGCAGGCAGTCAGAGAAGACAGAGCCGGCCACCAATGTAATGGCATAGGTGGCGATGATGGTGGTAAAATCATTCGAGGTAGCCTAGGGGAAGCAGAAGGGCACACGCATGCAACTCGCCTTAGGCTTGTATGATCCGCCATTGGCCAATCTCTTCTCTACCTTGTCGCGTGTGATCAGATGGCTCACCATTTGCTTGTTATCTTCGACAGTAATGCAGAACGCTTGCACTGGCATATGACGTAGTTGCAGAGATCTTGGAACTTTGTACCATGTGCATATGGTTGGTGTTTGCATCACAAGATTGTAAAAATTGTTTATGTATACAATCTACACACTCATGTTTCTTTAATCCATTCAAAGGCTGCGTCTTCGTGGCTCAGTTGATAAGTATAAACGGGTCTCATCGAATAAATCACCGCCTATTCAATTCATCCAATCCCTCAGACGGACCGGTTGGTGATCTAAAGCTTTCATCTTTCCTAATTATCTACTAAGGTATCCCATGAAACAGAAATATCAGCAGCAGCACCGACAAGAAGGCATGGAGGCAGAAAAGCCAGAGACAACTAACACTCTGGCTCACAGTGTCCATTTACATCTCGGTCCAAAGATGTACCATGCTCTTCCGCATCTATGATGCAGATTTAAAGCAAGTTTTAGTTTTGCGTGTTCTCTGAAGATTCATCAATTTAGTTTATGTATCTATACTGGTACAACATCGACAAAAGGGAGTAGAGCCTAATTGTTTAAGAATGGCTCACGTATTTGACTACTTAGAAGGATATGTGTGCCTGAGGGATTTTATTAGTCTCTTGTGATGTGCAAGTGAACGTTACACTACGGTGCTTCTCACTGGATCCTCTCTAACTGGGCGGAATCTGTTTTTTAGAGGTATTGCTACTGCGGCCTGGCACCAGGATGCATTTGTAACACACAGTGACAGGTTGAATAGCCTTGACCTCCCTTAACCTCTTAGGGATTAAAAGTGCAGGCTGTAGATATGATGATGGAGGTAGGGCCATGGTGACCTGGTGAGGATGTGTGGTGTCCATGTCATCTGCGTACTAGCAGAAATTCAAAATGTGGTTTTGGATCCTGCGACTGTTGATAGAGAGGGGTCTTTTGTTACACTTTAAACCAGGCGTGTTGTGTACGTAGCACTTCTGGGGACCTAAGTGAAAGTAACAATGCATCGAGCGGCAGCTTAAATTTCCTGTATGTATATGCGTGTGCATGTGTTTGGGCCTCAAATCAACAGTCATCCAGTTAATTTGCAATAATGAAGACAGGAGGTGAAACACATTCATACAAACTCAATTTAAAGCATTTTTTTAATTCATCTCCCTTTTTCGCTAATGTTAAGATACTATAAGCGTCCAAACAGTTTTCCTTGGCATGGTGATCTCACTGATCACTAAGCATCTTCGCAACTGCAGTCGTGGTGGAAGCGCTGCCAATGGCAACTCCAAGGGTGAATGCACTAGAAGCAGTCGTTCCGCGGGTGCATGCCAATGCTCGTATTACAAGTGCGGTTCGATGTATCTGAGCAAGCTGCGACGTCACAAGCATTTGCATATGGATGCAAAGCCCTTTTCCTCTATCTTTTGTTCCAACAAGCTAGCGTGGAAGAGGGACCACGAACGCTGCATAGAATCTTACTGTAAAGATAAAGTCGAGGCAGCTGAGGATATGGCTGGTATTACGCCCCAACACCGGAACCACAGCTCTTGATCGTGTCATGGAACAGGTAGTGCGGCCTTCCTCTGCAACCCCGGCAGTAAGTCTGCTAATTGCTTCTTCTATCTTTTATGGCACTTTGGAAGTAAGATTTTATTACCTGTTCTAAAATCCGCTGAATTCTGAGCCGAATCGAGACGCTTCAATGCTCATAGGACCCCTCTCTACGTCTCACGATGATCTCACCCTTCCTACAACGACAGCTGCAGCTCCTCAGCTGTTAGTCAACACCCTGCTAATGCTCTTATCAACGGCGCAGGCGCCAGGCCCAAATTTTAGCTACCGTTGCACCCTCTTGCCTACTTTTGATGCCCCCGCCAAACCCTTCCAAATTGTTGCCTCCTAAAGTATTGAAATCACCACAGCCATCCCCACCACCCAGATTGGTCCCGTTTAAATTGATTAAGAGCAAATCAAAACGCTTAGGCATTCAATAGCCCGTCCCCTAATCCAAGCGTTTCCCTCGGTCTTGCTATCAAGAAACCTCCGGCTTCAGTTATCACAACTTGTCGGTGGCGTATGAAATGCGCCAAGAGTCCGCGGTGCCAGCCACAGAATTTCCATGCAAAGGAAAGAGAAAGAAACTCACGAGTAAGACATTTTGCAGGCACTCTTATTAACTGGGAGAAAGGGGCTAAAGAGTAGTACTAAGCTGGTAGGCATTCGAGAACTGGTGCCGCAACCTCAACTCTGTCTTCACGGATCGAATCAATCTACCACCTCTCAGCGCTTTCGTGAACTGGTAAATTGTTTTACCCGTGTTTCTGTTAGTCAAGTCTTGTGCACATTACGAAATTGGTAAAGTTTGCAGCAATTGTTACATCACCGAAAATACATAAAAATCAAAAGTTCGTTTGTTTTACCGAACGAACTTTGAAATGATTGGTCAGATTTGTACGCGGCTCGCGTAAGTGCTGCACGTTTTGGTGACCGTTGTTTCGGATTAATGGGCCCCTATTTGCTGTCAAAAGTTGGATGTCTCGTGAGTATTTGGTGCGTTTTTGTTAGTTTTAGCGGTTTTGTTGTTAATAGGTACTTTAAATGTCGATGTTCTTCTTTCGCACACATACTTGCTGGAGTAAACGCAAGGACCTCTTAATGTGACTGCTAAGACGTTTACTGAGGTGCAATTTGTGCTATATAGCACTATAAGTGATAAATTATGACTTGTTTGGCAGTTTGTGAGGTCGTGGGCTTTTCTACTGGCGCTGAAATTTTATTATTGAGGCGCAATTTCGTTGGGAGGAGTTATAACCCTACCGAGTGCTTGGCAATTGCTTGCTTGGTGCTTTCTTGCGATTAAACACCCCTAACATTCACACTTTTGTGCTTGCATTTTTTCTTTTCTTATCACTTTGTATGTTAGGCTAATCATTTCAACAATAACTGCAGTTGCTGTCAAGATTTTCCGTTTTCCATTTTCATTGCCTAATCGCGTTGGTTGTTTCGCTACACAATCCTTCTTGCGATTAAGTAAGATTGTTTCGGCTGTTTCCGAGTGGTTAGTTATTTTATGAAGAATGAGTTTTGATTAATGCGGTCGAATTGGGTGAAGAGGCTTGTGATTTTGGTAAAGTGAACGCAAAAGCCTCATAATGTGACTGTTGGGACGTTTTGTTTTCCAACCGCAGTGCCTACTCACTTCCACCTTTTGCTGTACGACACTTTGAGCGATAAAGTAAGATTGTTTTGGTAATTTGTAATTAGTTCGCTTTCTAATGACGGTAGATTTTATTGAGAGGAGTTTTAACGTCGTTCATTATTTTCTTGCTAGTATTCATCATATTCATAAATCTTGTTATCCGTGTTCTCTTTCCGCTTTCACGTCGGTCGACACATTGGTTGTTTTTTTTTTTACTTTGCAGATGCTACAAACTTACTGCGGTGATGGCGAAGTAGGATTTGGTGATTGTGTGGAGTGATTCGCGGTGGTGGCGGCGGCGGCGTCTCGGTCTCGGCTGTGCGATGCAGATGTTGGCGGGCATGGACGACACGGACTACTATTGCTACTATGTCTGCATCTCTTTGTCTTTGCGGGACATGGGTGGTTGGTTGGGTGGTGGTCGGCGGAGAGGGAGGGAGGGGAAAGGCTGGGGGAGGCCTGTCGTTCTTATGTGTGAAGGAGTGAAGGCGACGCTCTCTTACAATGGCGACGACGAATAGAAGCGCTATGGACCAGAGCTCACTGGTGGCAACTGCGGCATATTTTGTTTTCGAAGGTACGGGAATGTTTTTGGTGTGGAAGAGTGGTAGCTAATTTATTGCTGACTGCATAGGTGATGAGTGGTGGCGCTGTTGCTATTACTACTGCGACCTAGCCTTGAGGACG
>JADWOT020000001.1:16656780-16677635 GCA_036345935.2 Taenia hydatigena
TTCGCGCCCGAAGAGGGGGCGGGGAAGTATCTACGTCTTAAAAACTTTTCCAACATTCCAGGTACAGTGGGTTCGGTGTGTGTGAAAGGTGGAAGATGGCGGTACTCCACGGCACATCGACGGTTGGTGGACGCAGGCACATGGACTGGAGCGGTGACTCAACTCTGCTCTGCCTTCTCCGTAGAGCTCTGCTTGTGCCTATGTTGGTCCGCGTGTCTGGACATCGCCGACAGGGACATTCAACAGCAATATCATCAGCCCTTTTGGGGCTGCCCAACTGGGTGAGTGGCAAATCTTGATTTTGTGTATCAGATATGACCTGGGTTTACATTTTAACTAATCAGTAAAAAGGTTTGGATGCATTCAAAGGTGCGGATTTTATTCTTACCAACTGTATTCACGGAGAGACGAATGCTGGTTTCTCACTAATGCAGAAGTGTAACGATTAGGTGTTGTTGGGAGCGATGGAATCAGTTTCTCTACTCACGTGCTGCATTTTTTTACCACTGTATAGCACGGCAGGCGATAACTTGGGATTGTTTTGTTAGTTTGTGCCTTTCCTGCAATACATCATAACAAAACTGGCATGCCGCTGCATACATTCGGTGCGAGCAATATGCATTTTGGTATTTGGAATGTTGATTGCCCGTCTGCATATATGTGTCCAGTGTGTACTTGGACGGCATCAGCAGCAAGGCCGTACGGAATGTGGTGTCTTATTCAGTTGGCAATTTCACTCGTCATCAATGCAGTCTACCCTATTCTATGTTATTTTACTTGACATTGGGTCAAGGTCTATTCAGACGCCAGGGGACAGTTTACACACCAGAAGAGCTGCATGCGTTGGCATCACTACGCAGACCGTACTTTGCAGCAGGCTTAAATGTTTGCTTGTTAAGTTGTTTCTTTTGTCCTACCGGTAGTTATGTTTGTGGTTGTTAGCTTTGCATCGCGCTGGACCCTCATGCATCAGTTTCTCCATTGTTTGGCTTTTTTTTCCTTTTCAGATGTTACAACCTTACTTACTGTGGTGATGGTGAAGTAACATTTGATGAGTGCTTGGAATGGCAGCCAATGCGAGATGTTGGAGTGTTTCGCGGCGTTGAAGGTACCCTCCCGTCTGGGCACTAAATGACACGTAAATTTGCTCCCCTCCCCTCCTCTCCCTTCTGCCGTCAATGCTGCTGCTACTGCTCACTATTAGTAATTTGAATGCTTCCGTTATTATTGTTGTTATTGCTGCTACTATTTGTTATACTTAACTATTGCTACTGTTGGAGCCAGTAAAGGCAAATGTGTTCATACTGTTTTCATGCTTTATTGCTTAATAGGAAGGTGGGGAGTTGGTAAAAAGATTCGCATAACGCCTTCTGCCCTGAGTCTTCTTTGATTCAACTGTCCACGTGAGGTGTTTTCTACCTTTGGCGTTTGGGTCACAAGTAGCCAGCCAACCAACCAACCAACGAAACTGAGGTTGTTGCTCACTTGGATCAGATGGCGGCTGGCGTAGTTCATCAATTAAATAGTAATAGTAATTTCCATTTGTGGACTTTGATTACGGAATAACTTCTCGTCGGAAAGGCAGTGATGTATTGTGAGGGGGAGGAGTCATTTATTTATTTTTGTGTTGGATAGATGGCTTAGAGTAGGTCATCATTGGGTTGTGGTTCGACCTTTGCAACATGGAAAAGTATCATTTCCTGCTATGATCTGCTCGTTGTTGAACAACTCACAGTAAGATTGTGAAGCATTTTTTTTCTCGTAAACGATATAGAGTTGCCCCCACCAACAATCTCTGCGTGGATTTTTGCGAGCTTGAATAGACTGAGTCGTCCACTCCAAACGCCTTTGTTGCACAGTGAGTGATGTCGGTACGAGTTTCCTTATAGACATTGGTGAAAGGCATTGCTTTCTTTGTGCTAGGTGAATTGCTGTGGTACGCTTCAACTGCTGAGTCAATTTCTAACAATGCCATTAGTCACTAGAAAGAAGATGCAAGTTTCCTCTAACTCCGTGGAAGGGTTGGGAGGCCAATGGAACCTGGAGTATGGGACGGGGGAGCTGAATCACGCAAAACTGGAACGGTGCGTGAAACACCGCATAGGGTCCGTGCCGCATGTAACTCATTCCATTTCAGTAGGAGTGTTTTCTAGTGAGGAATTATGAAGCACGGAGGTGTCGAGTCAGCAGGGTGGGAATGTCTTTTTAAGGCCAAGAAGGTAACTCTTCTTCACACTGGAAAGTCCCCAACGGCATGCGAAGAGTGAAAATGTGTGGGGGGAAGTGACCTAAAGGCGTTCACTCAAATGTCGCTCAGTAACTAATCGCAACAGGTTATAAATGCTGTTAATTCCTTCCGCACTTCTTCTATCTTCACAAGAGCCTACATTGGGTGCACATATGAGAAAAACATGGCTGTTCTTCGGGACCATGGGTAATGGTATTCACTTAGTCTAAAAGTTCTGCCACACTTGTTTACATTTCCAAATCTCATCTACGTGCTTCCTCTGAACGCGTTTAACAGTCATCATAGACGCATTAACAGCCCCAGATCACTGGAACATTTGCGGTTTTTTAAAGCAAATTTGACTTCATAGCGGCCTAGCTGCTCAAGCATATGGCTATTGCACTAAAATCAAGCAGAATCGCTCGTTCGTAACTTCGAACTTTTAGCTAGTTGCTTAGAAGCGCGACTAAACTAGTCTTAGAATCTACCACCGTAGTCTTCAATTTGCTCGCAAGAGAAAGGGTCTTCGAGCTCTTCTCGCTTTCTGCTAGGCAAAGCAATTCTTGCCATGTGAGCTTCTTAATGGCGATCTTTATAAAATAGCAGATTACACATAGCGAATTTACACTTCGCTTGACTGTGCGCTTAAATGCTCGAACAATTCAGTCTATGGAGGATGTAGTTACGTCTCGCAGTATGGCCTTTCTAGCCATGCGAAGGGTACCTTAGCCCTTCTGTATGGTATCAAGCAGCGTGCTTTTGCATACTACTTCAACATTCGACACCAGTGTGGATGCAGTCCACAACGTTTATGTGCCTCTTACGGGAACGCGTTAGAATCTGCTCGTTTGATAGGTGCGCTGATAATCGACACCAATGGGATCACGCGTGAGTCATTGCAATGAGTAGTCAACAAGACCATCTCATGTTTGTCGGCAGGGTTTGTAGGAATGCAACGCTCAGTAGCCACAAAATGAGAGGACTTCCCTTCCTTTATCAAAGAGGCATCATGCGGCTGCCGCAAAGGAGGAAGGCGGTCCCTCTCACTGCACGCCATTAGTAAGATGTCGCACTACCAGTGTCATCTCCCTGGTTGCAAGAAAATTGCAGTAGTGGTAGCAGCAGCGGCGGCACCATCTTACTTGTCCACTCAACCTGAGTGAGCGCTTCCATTCACTATCCATTTCTGAGGGATGCAGATCACATACTTTTAGAGAAAATAGGTCACACAACGACTACAAAGGACGGGCTTTGCGTTTACATTAGACCATGGACATTTGCTGCACAAAAAACGCTCAGGTTGCATGAAATTCCTGCGCAACTGCTCAACATCCTGCTTATATATCTTGGCTAGGTTTAGCCACCACGTCACCCATGAAACCTAAACTGCACATCTACTAGTGGTCAAAGTTGCTGCATTCAATAGCCCGTCCCCTAACCCAAGCGTTTCCCTCGGTCTTGCCATCGAAGAACCCGCGGCCTCAGCCATCACAACTTGTCGGTGACGTATGAAATGCGTTAAGAGTGCACAGTGCCGACCACAGAATTTCCATGCAAAAGGAAGAGGAAAGGAACTCACGAGTAAGAGATCTCGCAGACACTCTTATTAACTGGGGAGAAAGGGGCTAACGAGTGGTACTAAGCTGGTAGGCATTCGAGAACCGGTGCCACGACCTCAACTCTGTCTTCACGGATCGAATCAATCTATCACCAAATGCTGGATAATGCCCCGCTGTGGTCCCTCCCGCCGGGAGGCCCCGCACACCTCTTGCTAATCCCTACCTCCTTTTTTGCTCTACCTGCTTATTTACGCCTATTTTGCAGTCTATACTCTCACTTTTTCTATGGGGCCATTTATACCCACTCACTTCTTCCTCTACTCATTCCTCACGCTCTTTTACCATCCTCTTCCCATCGGTCTCTTCTTTCCCCTTTTTACCTCCCAATTCTTCCTTCTTCCTACTCATCCCCACCAGTATTATCACCAATATCCTCTTCATTTCTCTCTCCTTCTTCTGTCTCTGTCTCCATTGTGCCCTTCTCCCACAGCCCTCTACCCATGCCCACATGCACCCATTCCCACGGTGCACTCTCCTCCCACTGCTCTGTCGCACGCACGCACGCACGCATGCACCCACACACGCACCCACCCGTTCCCACCGGTGCACTTGCTCCTAACACCACTCTCTACCGTTGCACTCACTCACTGTACCCACTCACTCCCGTCCACCACCCATCCATCACCGCAACTACTCAATTAATACGGCGCTACTTACAACTTACCAGTAGACGCACCGCTTTGCCTCCTCTAAACTACTTATACGCTGCTAATAGACTTCTTCCCTCCCGCCCTCCCTCCCTCCCTCCCTCTGTCCCTACACACATGCTAAATACCACTTCATCAAGCCATTTTTCACTTAGCGCCCACAACTGTCAATTCACGCCATCCATCCATCCTTCCTCAAGGTCAACTTCTATTCGTCATCAACTGATCAATAATTCAACTTGACTCATCAATCGAGCAATCAATACACCACACGTCGTCATTTACTCGCACTTTTCGAGATGTCGCATTGCTGTCAAGTTGTGCGCAGATTTTCAGCCCCCCTTTGCCTCTCGCGGCGGCAGCACTACCGTCGAAAAGACCAACTTTCAGGCGGCCGCCCACTCATGAGTAAGTGGATTCCACACTGACTCGCCTGATTTATCACTTGCAGCAATAGCAGTGCACACTCGGCTTAAGCGCTTCCTCCCTCTAATTGTTGTTGTTGTTGTAGATGCAAGTGCACATCAGAGGCGCCCAACCTCACTACCACCCTCTTCCTCACCGCCAAGGCTAGCATTGAGGTTGTGGCAACCACGACTGGTGGCAACCAGATCTTACTCGGCCATCGCAATTAGTCACCCACTATCTCCCTCAGTTCGCACCTCCTCCTTCGTCTCCCTCTTCTCTCCTGCCTCTGTTCCCACTCATGCATCTCTCAACGACGTCACCAAGCATACTAGTAAGTGCCTCCTCCTCCTCCTCCTCCTCCTTCCCATCGCAGCCTTCATTCCTTACTCAGCTTCCTCTGCTCACATTCACTCATTCCTATTTCTCCCCTCGCTCAGGCCTCACCCGTGACAATGAGGCGCAGGAGCAGACGCAGAGCGATGACGACGAGGGCGAGTTGATGGCGCACGAGGAATCGGAATGCGACCTGTCCGACTACTTGACTTTGACGAGTCAGTGGTCGGATGAGGATGAGCAGGCGGAGTGGTGGCAGTTGCCACCCTCCCGGATGGAATCAGATTCTCCTACGTCGTCATCGCTCACTACAGTGACACCATTGCAAACGGCGAGCCAACTCTCGACCACGTGGGCAGCGACGGAGGAGGTGGGTGTGCAATTCGAGGCTGAGGTAGAGCCAGGTGAAGAGAAGGAGGAGGGTGGAGGAAAAGGGAATGTGGATATGGTGAGGAGATTGCAAGAAGGAAAATATAGGACTCTGTGCAACTTAATCGACTCTGGTGAGTGACTCTAATACTTGAGCCATTGCACTTACAACCAAGTAGGTTAGCCAGCCAGCTAACCAGTGCTTGCCTTAATACTTGTTGCACTTCTCTTGTCCTAGCCAAGCATCCGCTTCCTCTGGCTCGTCTGCTTCCTTCGGTAAGCTTGCACTCTTTACTTCATCCTCCCGTTTACCATGTCAATGTCTTTCCCACCCAAGAGAACACACTTTCTTCTTCTTCTTCCACTCTTCTTTCACTGTAGTGGTTCAAACGACTGAGGAGGCGTCTCCGCTACCTCTTTTCCTCGTGCTACTGCTGCCATCGCTGAATTTAACCCCAATCTAGCTGGGTGATTCCCCAATTCTTTAACCAATTCATCGAGCAGTGATTTGATCATTTGACTGACTAGTTGATTGATTGATTTTGTTTGACTGATTGATTGAATGGTTTATCCATACCCTTGCTTCTTTGCATCTGTTCGACCCGTTCCTTCGTTTAGCTGATTATCAATAAAGTGATTGCGCGTTCTAATTACCAGTCCGCCAAAGCACTGAGAGGTGGTAGATTGATTCGATCCGTGAAGACAGAGTTGAGGTCGTGGCACCGGTTCTCGAATGCCTACCAGCTTAGTACCACTCGTTAGCCCCTTTCTCCCCAGTTAATAAGAGTGTCTGCGAGATCTCTTACTCGTGAGTTCCTTTCCTCTTCCTTTTGCATGGAAATTCTGTGGTCGGCACTGTGCACTCTTAACGCATTTCATACGTCACCGACAAGTTGTGATGGCTGAGGCCGCGGGTTCTTCGATGGCAAGACCGAGGGAAACGCTTGGGTTAGGGGACGGGCTATTGAATGCAGCAACTTTGACCACTAGTAGATGTGCAGTTTTGGTTTCATGGGTGACGTGGTGGCTAAACCTAGCCAAGATATATAAGCTGGATGTTGAGCAGTTGCGCAGGAATTTCATGCAACCTGAGCGTTTTTTTGTGCAGCAAATGTCCATGGTCTAATGTAAACGCAAAGCCCGTCCTTTGTAGTCGTTGTGTGATCTATTTTCTCCAGAAGTGTGTGATCTCTATCCCTCAGAAATGGATAGTGAATGGAAGCGCTCACTCAGGTTGAGTGGACAAGTAAGATGGTGCCGCCGCTGCTGCTACCACTACTGCAATTTTCTTGCAACCAGGGAGATGACACTGGTAGTGCGACATCTTACTAATGGCGTGCAGTGAGAGGGACCGCCTTCCTCCTTTGCGGCAGCCGCATGATGCCTCTTTGATAAAGGAAGGGAAGTCCTCTCATTTTGTGGCTACTGAGCGTTGCATTCCTACAAACCCTGCCGACAAACATGAGATGGTCTTGTTGACTACTCATTGCAATGACTCACGCGTGATCCCATTGGTGTCGATTATCAGCGCACCTATCAAACGAGCAGATTCTAACGCGTTCCCGTAAGAGGCACATAAACGTTGTGGACTGCATCCACACTGGTGTCGAATGTTGAAGTAGTATGCAAAAGCACGCTGCTTGATACCATACAGAAGGGCTAAGGTACCCTTCGCATGGCTAGAAAGGCCATACTGCGAGACGTAACTACATCCTCCATAGACTGAATTGTTCGAGCATTTAAGCGCACAG
The DNA here is from genome assembly GCA_036345935.2 of Taenia hydatigena. Classification (NCBI taxonomy): domain Eukaryota; kingdom Metazoa; phylum Platyhelminthes; class Cestoda; order Cyclophyllidea; family Taeniidae; genus Taenia; species Taenia hydatigena. The sequence continues at coordinate 16,664,135 of JADWOT020000001.1, forward strand.
TCAAGCGAAGTGTAAATTCGCTATGTGTAATCTGCTATTTTATAAAGATCGCCATTAAGAAGCTCACATGGCAAGAATTGCTTTGCCTAGCAGAAAGCGAGAAGAGCTCGAAGACCCTTTCTCTTGCGAGCAAATTGAAGACTACGGTGGTAGATTCTAAGACTAGTTTAGTCGCGCTTCTAAGCAACTAGCTAAAAGTTCGAAGTTACGAACGAGCGATTCTGCTTGATTTTAGTGCAATAGCCATATGCTTGAGCAGCTAGGCCGCTATGAAGTCAAATTTGCTTTAAAAAACCGCAAATGTTCCAGTGATCTGGGGCTGTTAATGCGTCTATGATGACTGTTAAACGCGTTCAGAGGAAGCACGTAGATGAGATTTGGAAATGTAAACAAGTGTGGCAGAACTTTTAGACTAAGTGAATACCATTACCCATGGTCCCGAAGAACAGCCATGTTTTTCTCATATGTGCACCCAATGTAGGCTCTTGTGAAGATAGAAGAAGTGCGGAAGGAATTAACAGCATTTATAACCTGTTGCGATTAGTTACTGAGCGACATTTGAGTGAACGCCTTTAGGTCACTTCCCCCCACACATTTTCACTCTTCGCATGCCGTTGGGGACTTTCCAGTGTGAAGAAGAGTTACCTTCTTGGCCTTAAAAAGACATTCCCACCCTGCTGACTCGACACCTCCGTGCTTCATAATTCCTCACTAGAAAACACTCCTACTGAAATGGAATGAGTTACATGCGGCACGGACCCTATGCGGTGTTTCACGCACCGTTCCAGTTTTGCGTGATTCAGCTCCCCCGTCCCATACTCCAGGTTCCATTGGCCTCCCAACCCTTCCACCGAGTTAGAGGAAACTTGCATCTTCTTTCTAGTGCCATAAGAGATAGAAGAAGCAATTAGCAGACTTACTGCCGGGGTTGCAGAGGAAGGCCGCACTACCTGTTCCATGACACGATCAAGAGCTGTGGTTCCGGTGTTGTTTATAAAATGGGGCATAATACCAGCCATATCCTCAGCTGCCTCGACTTTATCTTTATAGTAAGATTCTATGCGGCGTTCGTGGCCGCTCTTCCACGCTAGCTTGTTGGAACAAAAGATAGAGGAAAAGGGCTTTGCACCCATATGCAAACGCTTGTGACGTCGCAGCTTGCTCAGATACATCGAACCACACTTGTAATACGAGCATTGGCATGCACCTGCGGAACGACTGCTTCGAGTGCATTCACCCTTGGTGTTGCCATTGGCAGCGCTTCCACCACGACCGCAGTTGCGAAGATGCTTAGTGATCAGTTAGATCACCATGCCAAGGAAAACTGTTTGGACGTTTATAGTATCTTAACATTAGCGAAAAAGGGAGATGAATTGAAAAAATGCTTTAAATTGAGTTTGTATGAATGTGTTTCACCTCCTGTCTTCATTATCGCAAATTAACTGGATGACTGTTGATTTGAGGCCCAAACACATGCACACGCATATACATACAGGAAATTTCAGCTGCCGCTCGATGCATTGTTACTTTCACTTAGGTCCCCAGAAGTGCTACGTACACAACACGCCTGGTTTAAAGTGTAACAAAAGACCCCTCTCTATCAACAGTCGCAGGATCCAAAACCACATTTTAAATTTCTGCTAGTGCGCAGGTGACATGGACACCACACACATCCTCGCCAGTTCACCATGGCCCTACCTCCATCATCATATCTACAGCCTGCACTTTTAATCCCTAAGAGGTTAAGGGAGGTCAAGGCTATTCAACCTGTCACTGTGAGTTACAAATGCATCCTGGTGCCAGGCCGCAGTGGCAATACCTCTAAGAAACAGATTCCGCCCAGTTAGAGAGGATCCAGTGAGAAGCACCGTAGTGTAACGTTCACTTGCACATCACAAGAGACTAATAAAATCCCTCAGGCACACATATCCTTCTAAGTAGTCAAATACGTGAGCCATTCTTAAACAATTAGGCTCTACTCCCTTTTGTCGATGTTGTACCAGTATAGATACATAAACTAAATTGATGAATCTTCAGAGAACACGCAAAATTAAAACTTGCTTTAAATCTGCATCATAGATGCGGAAGAGCATGGTACATCTTTAGACCGAGATGTAAATGGACACTGTGAGCCAGAGTGTTAGTTGTCTCTGGCTTTTCTGCCTCCATGCCTTCTTGTCGGTGCTGCTGCTGGTATTTCTGTTTCATGGGATACCTCAGTGGATAATTAGGAAAGATGAAAGCTTTAGATCACCAACCGGTCCGTCTGAGGGATTGGATGAATTGAATAGGCGGTGATTTATTCGATGAGACCCGTTTTTACTTATCAACTGAGCCACGAAGACGCAGCCTTTGAATGGATTAAAGAAACATGAGTGTGTAGATTGTATACATAAACAATTCCTACAATCTTGTGGTGCAAACACCAACCGTATGCACATGGTACAAAGTTCCAAGATCTCTGCAACTACGTCATATGCCAGCGCATGCGTTCTGCATTACTGTCGAAGATAACAAGCAAATGGTGAGCCATCTGATCACACGCGACAAGGTAGAGAAGAGATTGGCCAATGGCGGATCATACAAGCCTAAGTCGAGTTGCATGCGTGTGCCCTTCTGCTTCCCCTAGGCTACCTCGAATGATTTTACCACCATCATCGCCACCTATGCCATTACATTGGTGGCCGGTTCTGTCTTCTCTGACTGCCTGCCTGCTTACCTTTCAGCTCGAAAGCACACACAGACTGGGATGACGCATACAGCACACTCACACGTATACGCACGTGAGAGCGAACGAGGGAGTGTAGAAGCTAGCAGGGTGGGGTCAGAGCAGGAGCCCCAACCATAGTAAGACACCGAGGGAGTATGACCCATACATTGCTGTGGTTCTGCACACGTAGAAAGGGAGATGTGGGCAGGAAATCAGGGGTGAGGGTGAGGCACGGGCATAGCTGTGCGTCACACAGCCATTAAGCTTCTTTCCAATGAGGATTGGCATTGCCCATCCACTGTACTACCTCCCACTTCCCCATCCTCATCGCCTCACACCCTATCATGCATGTCTGCCGCTGCTGCTACATACCAGTTAACTCATACACGGACACGAACCATCAACATGGACGGCGAGAACAGTTTGGCTTCACAGAAATACCACCCGAACTGTTCACGCCTTTGCGTGTGCAGACCTTTCTAGGCTAAGAAAGTTCCACCCAAAAGCCCTCTGGACTATCGTTGAAAAGGGTCCACTTATCGGAAACCGGACAACGATCCATTATTATGTTCCTCTTCCCCCAAATACGGATGCCTGATGCAATGCAAAAAATGGCTTTCCGTTCTCATGAATATGCACAGCAGAAGATCATTAGTAGAGCTACCCTCCCCCCGGCAACCCTTTCCCACTAACTCCCCTTCTTCCTTCCAGGGGAAGAAGAGGGATTAATACGAATGGCGCGGAATATGATTATTACTAGGGAAGGGGGGGGTAAGGCAGTCGACCAACTCACCAGACGGTGGTGCCGATCTGCCATTGACGCTTCGGTACAAATCGTCTGTGTTCGTCATTGTAAAATCGGTTACTGGAAGAGAGAAAAAACTCACCAACGATGGACACAGCTGGTCCATTTCTTTTATGCAATCTGCGCTGATTTATAGACCGGTGGCCCTAGATTGGGCTGAAGGGGCTACTTTATTGCAGATCTTGGTATAGTCGTGGTAGCAGGAGGAGCTGCTAATTATGACACAAGAGGTGACAAGCCCTATGACGGCCCTCTTACCACAGCGCCCTGAAGGACAACAGTATCAGCACTCCCAGCCGTGCAGGAGTACAGATAAACCGCTGAACTTGTTGTGCAAAGCGGATATTTAAAAAGGTCTCCCAAAGGTTAGCCAGGTCTCGTCTTCACAGGTCAATCCTCCACCGACCAAACGAAGCTCCATTAGGTCCTCTCGGTGCAGCATGGAATTAATTAGCCGCGAGGAGCGTCATGAGCCATACAAATGCTTTAGCTGCGGCCATCGTTCCAGCTGGAAATGGGACATCAACACGCACATTAGAGTGCGGGCTTTTGGTCACAACTGGTGGACATCAGCACTTCGTATCGATGAACTGAATCCATTTTACGGCATTAGTTCCGGCTCCTGCCAACAGGACTGGGAAGGGTACATCACACCATATAGGCGCCCTTTCTGTGGCCACCGATACGAACTCCTCTACATCACTGAAAAATTTTTAAATAGCACTAACAATATTATTTTGCTACCGTAATAGCAACTGAAAGTAGGATCGAAGAAAGTACGTGAAAACAAAGCACGATAGAAAATGGAAGGTGATAATCTAAAGTAATGAGGAGGCTCAAGGCAAATAGACGACAGGGCCAGGGTCAATTGCTTTGTTGATCAACTACGGATGTCTCGCAACTGCGACTTGCATCACAGGCTAAAGACGCATGACATAGTGGTGGAAGAAGGACATAATCATAGTAGCCTAGATGCATGCCCACCTTCGTGACCATGGAGTCTATCATAGTAAGTTGATTGCGTATGCTTTTGCAGTGACCACATTCTCGGGTCTGGTGCTTGAAGGATATGTGCATGCGTTTGGGTAAGGTTGATGAAGGTGGAAATAGGGTGATGAATTATGATGCAACATGGGTGGCTCGGAGTGGCGCGATATGGTATTGATGGGCTAGTGTTCAGCAAACATTGCATGCGGGGTGGCGCAGTGGTAGCTCACTGGGTTTACAACCCAGAGGTCCGTGGATCAAAACCACGCCCTACGAGTTAATCGTTTACTTATTCACATGGTCGGGTATAGCTTCTTCTCGCATCGACACCTCGCTTACCTGGCTTGCCAAAGCGATTCACCAAGTGTTCACCTGCCACTTGTTCCGCTGACCAGGCATCAGGGTCTGCCAGCATACTGGCATGCGCTCACTTAGCGTGTCCACCAACTAGGCACTATTCATGCGTTTGTGTTCATACACTTTTGTGATTGCATGTAGTGGCACAGGATGCCAATAAGTAGCTGAGACCTTTAGTTTGAGCTTTACCGTTATGTCCGATCATGTGATAAGTAACTTTTTGACTGCGCAGCCTCTCAGTTAAGCCTTGGGACACAACAAGCTAGTTGCTCGGGTACCGCGAATGGCTCTATACAGCCGCAAACTTCCTACTTTATGTAGTGATCCCATTGGTGTTGATTATCAGCACACCTGTCAGACGAGCAGACTCTAACGCGTTCCCGTAAGAGGCACGTAAACGTTGTGGACTGCATCCACATTGACGTCGAATATTGAAGCAGTATGCAAGAGCGCGCTGCTTAATACCGTACAGAAGGGCTAAGCTACCCTTCGCATGGTTAGAAAGGCCATACCTCGAAACGCAACTATACCCTCCATAGACTGACCTGCTTTAAATGCAAGACCGATTTTAACCTTATCCCATCATGTAGCGACATTTTGTGCGCAATTCTTATTTGCACTACTTACAATTTTCAGCAATAACCTGCAATTTCGATTTTCTATGATTTCTTCTTGCGTTGCATGATTCATCGATGCCTACCGCAGTGCATCTCTTGATAACGATTCTTACAGCTCGAGAACAACACTAACCTCCACGCCATAAGATTTTGTAGTAAGCACAAGCAAGCGTCAGCAATGTTATCTTTACCGACAAAGTATGTTTTTTACCGTTGTGAGGTGTGGATGAATGATTGAGCCATTTTGAAGTAAAGAAACGTAAAGCGTGAAAATGCTTTGGCGTTTTACTTATATCTGCGCTTGCTTTCTCTTTAAACAGAGACTCCTTTGAATTTACAGAAGTCATTGCATCGTTGCTCAACTTTTGTGTCGCCAGCGATTTGCACTAGTCTGAATAAGATATTGCAGCGCATATCAAGTGATGTATTCTGCGTACCCTAAGAAATGGCATTAAGAGAGCCCTCTAAATACCAGCCCCATTGTCATGAAAGAGCAGTGGATCCTTGCCAACTCTGCTAAATTCGTCTGGTTACTCATCATTGCCTGAATTTAGCTCCTTTAAAACTGCAATCAAATGTGAAGCATTTGGGAGAATGGATTCATGTTTGAAATGACGCTCCAATCAGGGCGCTTTTACTCAATAAACTTTGGATAACCTTACATCAAGCATGTCTGCTATCCTTCACTTTTGAATAAGTGTGGTGGAAGTTTTTCCTTATTACGCTAACCGCTTTAGTGAGAGATGCACATTTATGAGGTGTCAAATGATAAAATCTGTGTAGTACTCTCAAGCTACAGCAGCAAATTCGCCTTGTCAAATGCACTTTGGCTTTGCGGTAAAACATTGATGACAGTACATTGGTGAAGTTAATTGCGCCTCTATTAAGAAAAAGCACAAAAGGTTTGTCCTATTCTTTGCAATTCCTTCAAAGATTACCCTTATTGGTCTTGTATGCTTAGGCCCAATTTTCGATGCTTTCAAATGTGTAAAATCATGCGGTCCGGAAAGCCGCTTATCACATTTTGATGTTAACTTAACATTTTCTTAGCATTGAGTTTACTGATGAGGATATCATGACGCACTATGCTTACTTCTATTTAGCCTTCGCAATTCGGCTTCGCTTGGCCTTCAAAGAACAACTTAGTAGTGCATCTTGTGCCACTATATGCAATCACAAAAATGTATGAATACAAACGCATGAATAGCAAAAATAGAGAAGTAAATTGAAGTGGCAGGTGAACACTTGGTGAATCGTTTTGGCAAACCAGGTAAGCGAGGTGTCGATGCGAGAAGAAGCCATACCCGACCACGTGAATAAGTAAACAATTAACTCGCAGGGCGTGGTTTTGATCCACGGACCTCTGGGTTGTAAACCCAGTGCGCTACCACTGCGCCACCCCGCTTGCAATGCTTGCATCTTCTAATTTAGTTTATGTCCTTCAGCAGGTTGGTGCAAGCAACATGACAAATCACCGATTTGGGCTTAAATAGTCACATCAAGTCGCGACATGTATGTGTGCTCGAATGATTACTAAGTAACTGGTTGACGCGTAAGCAGTGAGGTAGCGGAGGTAGAGATAGATATGGATGCTGAGAGAGGAAAGAGGAGGCGGCGATAAATGTGAGTGTATGCACGCGATACTGTGATGTGGTGCAGCGTAACACAGCATAGCATATCGCAGGGTGTTGAAACAGAGCAGATTAGCAGGAATTGCACTGGTATAGAACTATGTTAAACTGTCTCTGTGATGATGTAGCGGTGAGATTTTCTCGATTTCATCTGGATGATACGACTCAAACTCATGGTCACCAAAGTGCGCACACAGGCAGCAGGACGCTAGACCCTATGGCTACATGTACGTGGGTATCGCATGAGGTGCCTAATAACAAGGAAGTAGAAGTTGGCATGGTCGTTCTTGTAGAGTAGATAAATTGAATTTTATTACTCACGTCTTCTGGCCATCGATTTCTTTCAGGCTCTGTTGTTATGACATTTGTGAATTTGAGCCCCCATCAATGATTGTTGACGCGGGTCTTCAATAATATTAGAGAAGCATTCAGTTATCATTGGTACCGATGTTCGAACAATCTTATAAGTTGCAGCGATGCATTAGCCATTTCATGTGGCTAACTCTGTGCTGGGTGACACATCACATCTTAGCCGAAAGAGTCCACCCCTCTCGCTCTGATGTTGCGGCTAAACCTCTTAACAGGCCAGACAACTCTTATGCACATCGTTTTCATCTTATCGATGACAAGAATAATGAGCTTCATGAGCTGCTGACTATGAACTCGGGCACATTCTTTTATTTTTGTAGAAAGGGTGGAATAGTTAATACAGTTTTAATCCCCGAAAATCAAGGCTTACACAATTTCGTTCACATGGAAATACCCTTTGGTAAAAATATGCTAGGTTCCCTTGATAGCAGTGTTTCGCTTTGTATAAAAGTGTGCAGGTTATCGCTGCTAGGTTTTACGGCTACTTGGTGCCTAATTCAGATGCTTGACAATTCAGGACCGTGATTTGTATTTGAACCAATGCTTGTCTTTAAGCACAGTGCTGTATCAATGGTCTTGGCTAATCCACATCTGCACAGACAAAGGCTCTACATACGACTTCAACCCACTCAAACCTTGGCTTTCCTAGCATTAGTCGATGCAGCACTAAATTGAGATTGATGTGAGGCCAGGGATTCAGCTCGGTGATAGAAAGCTCGCTTTGTATGAGGGAAGCCTCGGGTTCGAAAGCTGGCATCTTCAGTTAATGCGTCTTGAAAGTAGTCCTCGGCCAACGCAGTCTTTGCTGCTTACGGTGCGTTGGCCATTGGTCTGTATAGTATTGGCTTTTAACCTGATGGCCCTAAGATCAAGTACTTGTTCAGGTGCGTCAGCATCGCAGCGCTTCATGCAATGGACACTCACCATTTAGTCAGTGTCTGGCCTCTCGCTTGGCGTCCCACTACCTAGCCGTGCGACAAATTTCGGTACACCATGGTAAATGTGCAATTAGCTAAATAGCACTTGGTTGTGAGAAGTTAAGCTTCGACATTTTAAACGCGCAGTGAAGGACCACACCATGACCTGCAGAAAGGTGGCTAGCATATCAGCATGACTTATTTTCAACAAAGACATTCTCTGTACCTATTTATTAAGACATCTGCTGCATTGTTGAGTTAAGAAAAATATCTTAAGGCCAGCTGCATCAAACCACGTTGCATCGCATCACACTAAATAAAGTAGTTTCGCATTGTTGCCTGAAGTTGTGGTCACTCCTTATCCCAGCTTGCATTGCCTATACCACGTACTATTAGTGAAAGCCGTCACTCGATCGACTTGTAACGCGATTTGATTTTAACGTGAATGCATTAGTATGTGAGCACTAAATTCACAGACACAGTCACGTAAAGAGATTTGATAAAAATGCCAAGAAAATTATACCATTTGGCTAATCAAATGGGGTTCTGTGGATAAAATACTTTAAACATTATTTGACAATTTTAACTGATTTTTAGAATACATTCTGGAATATTTTGGTAGTTGACGCTTGATCCTGCACATAATTTTTAAAATGTGCACATTGCCCTTCGTTCCTTTCACTGCCCAGTGCAGATGAACTGAAACGTAATTGCTATTAGTTTACACCAAGAGAATGACCGTGTTTGGGGTTTGCCGCTTACAAAGCAGTAATAAGCTTACTCACCGTCGGCATGCAAATTTCAGTTTTTACCCTAGGTTTAAAGCCAGATCGATGCGTGGTAATCAGACAGTCCGCAATTGCATCAGCTCCCTTAAGTCGATATTTCATGCAGGTTTAAGCAGGACTCTAGAGTAGTGGATGACCCAAATGGAGGCATTACACCAATTGACTATTGCCTTTTTTTATTGCCGTGTAAATAAACAATCGTGCGCCTTTTCCATGACCGCGCACTTAAAAGCGAATGAATGCAGTTCTTCTTACTCCATCTGGATCGTGGACGTCACCATTCAATTGACCAAGCAACTAAACAGAAATGCATTAAACTACCACGCGCCGTGAGCATCCATGTTGACGGATGCGTGTTTTGGTGTAATTGGTTAGTTAAAAGGGCTACCATGACAGCTCACAACGCATGTTTGCAGGATAGAATTGGCAGCGTATCTTGAAGACAGGATGGAGCATTTCAAAGGTTCTGCATCATAATTCCTTTCTAATGGACGTGAATTCGCACACGTACTCCTAACCATAAAACACATTTATACTTAAATCTATTGACAAAAATTTCCTTGCCCCAATGCATCTTAAAAGTCTCGGGCCTAAATTTGGATAAGTGGCAATTCAGGCATGCTGGAAACTTGTGTGCTTAATTTGAAATGCAAATGCCATTTGGTGTGCTGTCAATCTGTCAAAAGTCTTGGATGAGTGTTGATTAGTCAACCTTAACTTACGGTCCTCCTGCTCCCTATTGCCATCAATAAGGTTTTCTGGTGGATGGAAACAGAAATTGGCTCCATAGGTCCAGGTGCTCACTGCCCTAAATACACTTACATTTTTTACGCTACACATTCGAAGGAGTAGCTTGCACGAATAACCTAAGGAACAGGATTGAAGACATTCTCGCTTCTTCCATCGAGGCTTGCACATTGCAGTCCGTGCCACTTTAATGCATTCTATAGCGCTGCTGGCATTCCAGCAACACAAGAGCTCCACAAATCCGGACTTTAGCCACTTTCAAGTAAAAAAGTGCTTATTACCACTTTACCTAATGAGTGTTCAACGAGCTGAAATGAGGCCACTAACGGAGAACAGCTGCAAAGATTGAAAAAAATATGAAATGCATACAGCGCTATGAACGCATGGCCATGCAAGACGCCAGCTAGGCAGGGGAACCTCAATAACCTTGAATAGGATTAGTTTTTTGTTTTAAGTGATGCCTATCGTGCACTAATAAACATCTTGCGTTAACCTTGCCAGTTTCGTCGCAATCCTTCGCGCGCTTTAATTTGTACAACTATGACATTGCTTCGTTTTGGCCAGAATCCACGGCCGTTAACTTAAAAATACTGCATTGACCATCTTCTCGTTGTGGGGCAAATGTAGCTTTGCCCAGCAAACTACTGACCTATAACAATATAATCAGAGGTAAAGCATTTAAAAGAATAGATTGGCGCTAGCAATAACCACTTCTAATTTAATCGCCTTTTCTAAACAAGCTTTGGGTAACCTTACAATAAGCTTTTCCATTCTTCCTTGGTTTAGATATGTGTGATGAACGTTTTCATTTATAAGACTAACCACCTCACTGAAATAAATACGTTTATAGGGCGTCAGACGATAATTCCGTGTAGCACTCCCAAACCAGGGGAGCGAATTAGCCTTTTCGAATTCCTGATGTCAAGCGAAATCGTCTTTACCAATGATGAGCGATTGTTGAACTGTGTAGATTAAGATTAGGGTAGTTTGCTCTCTTTGAATGGAATTTCGTAGTTTGATCCACACGATGATTAAGTATTGAATTCACCAGTGGCAGTTTAGAGAAGAACTTGTCATTGCGCATCCGTTGCGCTTACGCACGTAGACATACCTGCACTGCTGACCTTTTTGATGATAGAATAGTAGATTATTCCGAAGGAACAGAATGTAAATGACTTCTCGGATTGCATGAGCTACTTAACGAACCCTTCGCGATCACACAGGAAGTGTCTCATCAAACACCACTCCAGCCATTGTGAACGCGACGAAGGATGAGTTAAAAAAGATCGATTATCTTGTGCGCGCCATTCAGAAAAGGTGCAGCAAATCTAAATTTAACGTTCCCATGGGAGGGAATTACTATCCCATCCCTGATTGTCGAGAATATTTCCGTGCAAGTGTGCTGCGCGAAGTGCTGGATGTAGACATTATAAGACGAATGGTCTATTGTGCTAAGTTGGAGCAAACAGTGCTAGTCCCTGTTACAGGTTCTTAACAAGAGGGGTCGTGGCGTTGATTGTTTGTCTTGCCATACTTGAAGACCCCAATTATCGATGACGTCCGAAACACTACTGTCCACTTATTGCAGAACATTTCTAGATAGGAAATCATACATTCCTGCCTAGTTAATCGACAAAGCTTTGTCCACCCAATTTAAGTTTTGCACAAGGCGTGTACTTAGTACTATTACAAATCGCGATCATGGGAGTCAACAAATACCATTTTCTTTTGTAAGCTTTCGAGTAATGCTTAGATTTTGCAGATGCCCAAATTTTTGAAGAAAGATAGCATTCTTCACAAGACATCCTTTCCAATATGACGATTTGCAGTGACTTCATTTGCATTTGCGATGGTACAATGTGGTTAGTGTATGTTGAAAGCATCCCTTTTGGGTTCCAATAAAGATTAATAAATGTTGGATCCTACGGCCAGCCGGTTAGGATTTGACTTGCCTTTTTCTGATCTGAACGTTTAAATACTACTCGTTTGATGGCTTAATCAAGCCAAGTATTCACAGCGAAATAGCCTAGTGGTACCTTAGCCAAAAGAATAATACATGGCCTCTGGTCTGACAAGCCTGGTGACCCCCCAAGAATTTGACCTGAAAATCACCATGGAGTCCTTTATAGCTTACTTTGTGCAATCATAGAATTCATGGAATAGTGCGCCTGACCTGTTTGTAGGAACTCTGTAAGCATCAAGCAAGGCCGCAACGAATAAGGGATAGAACCATTAAGTGTACTAATCATTTTATGGTGTCAATGCTTCAATCAATAAAGGATTTTAAGACATGGAAATTCATGTGGATTGGCAGGAATTGACTGAAACAAATTAACTTAGCTTATCTACTGTTCAAGCGGTAATAATGTTAAATACTTAGTAGGCTCTTCTGATGCGCACCTGAGCCTGACCCCAATGCGCCTGAAATAGTTGTTTCATTGGTACATCAGTGACCCGGAGTGAGACAAAGCACCCTTGACTTCGCCTACATTATGACAGTTGAATACTTTAACTGGCACGTGGATCGGGTGAGACGGGCACCGCAAAAGCAAAAGAATTCATGATTGTTTTGCTGATGGAAAAAGAAGACAACGCTGATAGCTAAACGACAATGGTACTTTTTGGGTCTACAAAACCTTTGATGACGCAACCGAGTAGCGTCACCTACTCCTTTAACAGTACAAAAGCAATGAGCAGAACACGGTGACAGCCTAATAGACCCGTCATTGTGCTCTCTAGCCCTTTGCAAAGTTTCATGCCCTTGTATTTTGACGTGACAATTTGGCTGATGTATCTGCAATCTTTGCTGTCATAATATGGGACCATGATGCTCCAGCTAGCAATTGTAGTTTTTACAAAGAAGACATGGCAAATAGCGGTTAAAAGATATGCAGATGTCTTAAATTTGGTAACCCTTTCCTTGGATTGCATTTACTGACAGCTTGATGCTGATCCACACAGCGCTATCTGGAACGCCGGAAGACAGGGCAAATTAATCTTAGCACAATTATCTGTGGTGCAGGCAACCGCGGACAATTTTTGATTATTTGGGCAAAAATGCTAAAATCGGGCCTCATGTTCATGCACGCCTCACGCACTTACTTCGTTTGCGCTGGCTGCGCTTCAAGCCTACCATTGTTTAATTAAAGCCGAGAATCAATCAGTCACTTACGTATGCATGCATGAATAAATTATCAGAGTGACTCACTAGGGCACAGGCTCGAGTTTGGTTTCCTCTCACATAATCATTGTCACTTCTTGGTCGACATCGCCAACGAAGAGCTGAACTCAAATGATAAGAAGCGAGAACTGTTGCTAACATTCACAATTACAATTTATGGACTAGCATTGTCAGATTCTTGCTGAACTGGACGTGCTCACCTCATAGCATGCCCATCTTGCAACCATCACTTGCGCCTACAGCCTCACCTTGCCAGCACTGCACAGTCCCTCACAGTTCCACCGTGCTGTGCATTATTGCGCTCACTTTATCTGTCTCTTCTGGTGCTAATTTACACCAGCACTCGCCTCACCCTCTCTTCTCCTTCTCGTCACTTATTCACCTGCTGTCTA